>SSNP01000080.1:2462422-2503301 GCA_006937955.1 Pachypanchax playfairii
CTCTAATATTCTCTAAATGTATACTTGTACAATCTGTTTCAGCATCTTTCAACTGCTTTCCAAGGAATTAAAGATGCAATTATTTTTCAGATAATATTGTTTATTCATTATTATTATACAGATTAGAATAAACATTTAAAATCAGATTGATTAAAAAAAAACAAAGTGGACCAATTTAAATAGTTTGTATCAATGTAGTTCATTTTCACAGTCTGCTGGAATCAAATGTAAATTTGTGAAAAACAAAACCTTGAAAATAATAGCAGTAATTCTTCCATCTACGGGTTTTTGTCACTGAACTCACTTGTGTGCAGAAGTTCTTGCTGGAATTGTTCCATATCCAGAGTAAACATGTGACTGTCCCGGATTTTCAGACCAGCGCTCCATCGTGAAGCTCCATCAAAGATCTGAAGAAGAGAAAAATGTATATAACTTCTATTTCTGTGTTTAATTGATTTAAAAATGGACTCATAATTGTATTTATAATAATTCAGTCTATAATTTCTTCTGAGTTAAAGACGTGTTCACTCCTACCTTCAGCTGCTGTTTTCAGATATTTGCCTTTGCTGCCCATGAGGTGACATGACGTCTAATGAAGTCCAAACAGCACAAAGTGTTTAAAGAGATGGTGGATTGTATCGTCCCCTCCCACACACACACACACACACACACACACACTCCCATGCCATTAGGAGCCCATCCTCCTTTCCTACAACTAACAGCTCAAACAGCAAAGTTTAATACGATGTTGTTTTCTAATGAAACGACTTTTCACCAATTATTTGCTTCTAAATTTCAATTTCAAATCACGCGCAACAATCACACAAGTTTAGAATCGGATCCGCTTAAAGCAAAAAGATAATGAAAAGAAATTCCAAACAGTTTATTTTAGTTGAAATTATGTTTGTGAGTTTCTTAAGTTTTGATTTTAATAAACTAATTTGACTATAGTTAACAGAAAAGGATCCTGGTTGAATCAACATCACGTCGACAGTAAATCGGGTGTTTTCTTGCTGACAGGACACAGTTTTACGAATTAGTTCTGTATCAGATAAGTAATAAATAATGCAGTGATATTTTTTTGATGACAGTCGTGTGGGAGGTGGTGGTGCGCGTGATGGTGAGATCAGATCAGGCAGATAGGGATCTGTTGTTTTGTCGGCTGGACTGTGGCGGAGGGAGTGACAGGCAGCAGTCGGGTCGTCTCCTTTTCTTTAAAACTCTCCAGCGTAACAAACAGGCTTTTCCCTTCCTGAACAGAAACTCTGTACATCAGCAGAGTGAAGCAGAGGGAGAGGAGGGGGGATGAAGGACAGGCCGCAGGGGGGGACAATCTGCTGCTGGACAAAATAAATTGGAATGAGATAATTATAGTTTTATACGAATCAATACAAAAACAATGTAACTGATCTGTTCACTAAAAATACAACTGTTGATGCCAATGAACCCTTTTAATAACTGCAAAAATAGTCAGAAGGAGATCAATATTGGAACCCCCCCCCCCAAAAAAAAACAACATTGTGTAAAAAATAAATAAAAATGTGATGATTTGCAACTGCCAGAAACTTCTCAATAGAACATAAACAAGACGTCAGATGTTGAACCACCCTTTCATATATTTTGAATTTGATGAAGTCCAGTTTATTTACATAGCACAACCTCAGCTTAACCAAAGTACTTCACGGGTGTTAAAACAGTGAATGAATAAAATGAAATTAAAAACACAAGTTAGAAAATAAGAACAACACAGCTGCAATTAAAACAATCAAACTGGAGGAACGTTTAAAAACTAATGAAGTGAACATATTAAAAGGTAGGAACCACGATGGGGGATCGTTAATTCATCTGCTGGTTTCTGTATAATGGACATTTTCACTAATTGGTCCTTTAATCACTTTCTGATTATTTCTTACAATTAGATTGACACGTTTATATCTACTGGACTGCTGATTTAAACTGGACTTGTTTCTGTATAGTACCTTGAAATTTTGTTTTAAATTAGAATTATGAAGATTTTTGTTTTCATTCTTACAGCTGATTTTAAATTTTGATCCTTGTTTTATTTAAAAGAACAATAATAAGCTCCGACCACAGAGACACATCACCAGGCAGAAACTTACTTACATTCACGAGTTATAAATAATCCTTTTCTCTAAAAGGCTGTTTTCTACACATCTATGTAGACGGATGGAGAAATAGAAAATATTTGAAGATGGCAGTCAAAGAAACAGACAAAATCCAGATATTTCACAAGTTTAATTTTGTGTGAAATTCTTAAAATATTTGTGGAAATATTCTTTGATCTACAGAAAGAAACTTAACAAGTTGCATAAACATATCAATAAATCTCTTTTTGCTGAAGCTATACATGATATGAAACTTGTTCTTCATCTAAAGACTGAAGGAACCAGATCTGATCTGTAGTCCTGCATCAGACTCCCTCTGCTGTGATTGGTGAGATTTTGGAGATGCCCTGTAGATGTTGTTGTTTAGTTTGTCATCTCGATGCGCGAGCTCCACATTAAATCGGCTTGGCAGGAACTCCTCGTAGAAACTTGGAGTCCTGTGCTCCTCTCGCATCTTGGACGACAGATAAGCCACAGCACCGTTTTTACAGAGATGAGCCAGCGTCTCCACCAGCAGTGGATATGTCTCTGGGAGGTAAATAATGTCTGCACAAAGCACCAGATCCCAGTCCGAGGAGAAGTTCTGGTGTTCCTCACCCCAGGTAAGAGGTAGGACAGCAGGAGGAACAGAGGGCCAACCGTCAGAGGGAGTGTTAGCTGAGACATTAGCCTGCAGCTGTGGGAGAGCAATCGGGAGGTCAGTGAGGGTTACATCAGCACCTGAAAGAGATTATAATCCCACAAGATGAAGAATAACTCTCACATGACTTTAAATCCTGCATTACTTTCAATGTACAGACACTGAAGTTACAGAATAACAGATCAAGATTTCAGTCTGTTCTTTGTTTGATTTGTTTATTTAGAGATTATTTTATTATTGCTTTAATAAACTCTTATTTTCTTAACTTCATACTTAAATCTTTATTCACCATATTTGTTTAAATGCATCTCAGTCGTATTTTTACCGCTTTGTATTTCTCCTCTAGTGACAATCTGTACTTTTTTCTTTGAACATATTTTCTTGTTCACTTTGCAACTCATTTTAGTCCCTTAAAGTGTTTTTATTGATTTCTTTCACCAGGCAGATTTTTTTTAGTATCTTATAATAATAATATGTAAAAGAAAGAAAGTTTTATGAGAAATTACATCCCTCAACTTCTGACAAACAAAAATTCTTAACTTTTGAAATAAAGAGCCTGGAAAAACAGTTTTCAGCTGTCAGGCATATTTTGATATCATACTTTTCTTTACAAAGTTATTTTTTTACATAAAAAAAATATCTTCAGTGTTCAAGTTTTTTGTTGTTGCAGTTTTGTGTGGAGCCACTAGGGGGCAGCACCTGACTGAGGGGCGGAAACCTGTAGCGTCACAAAACATTAAAATAAAGCAAGAGACACAGCTAACATTAAAGCTGAGGTCAAGGGGGACCTACATTGCACAAACGACAGGTTAATTGTTAGTTATTAACGCTAACAAACCTCGGCGTGCAGCTAAAATGCCGACCAATCCGGTGCCTGCTCCCAGCTCAATGATCCGCTGTCCTCTCAACTCCACTGACTGGTCCTCCAAGTAACGACACAGATGTAACGCCTGTTTGCACACGTACATACACATGACTAAAAACCTTCCCAATAAAATTCACTTCATTAACCACATCCGCTCAGTCTTACAGCTTCCCAGACTGGCGCAGCCACGCCGAGGTTAGCGCCGAACAGCTGTTTAATCCGCAGCTGCTCACCCATGAGGTTGTACACCACGTCCTGAGAAAAGGTCTCAGTAAACAGACAGTCATCGACAGGGAATGGGTCATCTTCATCTTCAACACAAGTCATGACTGAGGCTGAAAATAAAAGGGATTTACACAAAGTAAAAACATTACAGGCGAAAAAAAAAATCCAACCTGGCTTCTTCCGGTCACACTCCAGGTCAAATAATAGCACCGCATGGCGCTGTAATGTTACTTTCACACGTTTATTGCTAAAGAAATATTTTATTATTGATAACAATTATTTGAACTGATTACAGAACTGTCAGATGCACTAGTGTCTATTCATGAGAGATGTTAGCGTGAATTGACAAAGGTGAGGCTTTTATTTTGAAATGCAATATTTTACTTCCGTGTTCATAAAGGGTCTTCATGGTTAAAATTAACCTGATTTCTTTGGAACGTCTGGTTTCTGTGTTACTTTTACTTAAAGAAATGAAATCATGTTTGATCTTTTTAATAATATTTCAAAAAGCTATAAAATTAATGATTAAAAATACATTATTTGTATTACCTTAAAAAACTGGACATCTGTCTCTCTGGACTGATAAAACTTTCCTCTCAATATCATGCAGGTAGATTCTGTTTTTCCCTTTAGTGTTGTTGTGATGCTGCAGTTTACAATACACAAAACACCCTCAGATTTCAGGTTTATTTAAATAAAAAAGTTTTGTCTCTCGTCAGCTGATTTACTCTTAAAATGAAAACATATGTATAGTACCAGCAGGACACAACCATTTTTTCACACACAGAAACTCCACATCTACGACAATGATGATTTACCAGGTGTATAAAGTGAAGAGTTAAATCCTTATGGTCTTTTAAGAGCACGTGAAGATTTTATCCAAATGAAATGTGTCCAAACAGAACTGGAAAATAATAATAACAAAACCATCAGGCTTTATTTAAATATCAGCCTGCGTTGGACAGAAATCACATTTTTCAGCTCAGCCGAGTGACCGATGACTGTACAGTCTTTAACATACAGCAAATCAACAAGAAACACAACTTCTCTGGATTTTAGGACATTATCAGAAAATAAATAATTCTTTTTTATTATACAGGTGACAGTAGCATTACATCCTTAAACACAACACCCTCCTCTACCTCTCAGGCCTCCATGTGTGCAAACTGCAAGTTTGAAAAGGTAGCACTTTACGTAAGGAGCGTGGAAAATAAAGAATAGTGTTTTAAAATATGCAAATTAAAAATGGAGTACAGTGGGTTTAAGCAGAGTCTAAAATCAGATGATGATGTCGGAGGGTCACAGCTGAGGAACTGTTGGATTTTTAATAAAAGGGCTCATTAAAACAGGAACAGCAAATCTAATTTCATTAATATAATTTTTTTTCTTTACAGTTTTTTAAAGTCGAATACTGAGATTTCATTTTCATATAATAACTTGGTGGTGAAATTGGATCTGCTGCATGTTTGTTCCCCATTTTGGTCATACTTGTCTCCCATGAAAATAGAATTTTAGATAAAAATGATTCATACAACATCCCAATTTGAGTTTCAGCTCTGAAGACTTCCATCTGAATCTTACCTGTTGGTTTATTTTATTAAAATGGAATGAAAATAATATCTTCACACAGCTTGAAGTGTTCCAGAAAATACGTGGAAGGTTTTTCTAGATGTTTTCAGGTTGGTATGAAAGGCAGAGTCGAGTCCAAGTCCACACATAAAAACACGACCAAAAAAGAACCCCAGACAGAAAACACAAGCCGAGGGAATGGATTACTTAAACTTTGTTCCAAAAAGAATAATAATTAGAACAATAACTATAACGAAGAGGATCAAAATGACCAGCATCTTCCTGTTTTTCTTCTGATACTGCTCCGCCTGCAGAGAAAAAGAAAACAAACTTAAAGGTGGGATATGAAATATTTTCATCAAAAGCAATATTTCTAACAAAATAATGCCTCCACGGGGTGTCAGAATGAAAATACAGCATTTTCTTTAAAAATTATTTTTGAAGTAAAATATTACAAAATATTAATTTTAACAGGCACAACATTGGCATTTTGTTTATATCTACCAGCCAATAGCTGGCAGAGCAGCGGGCACCATTTTGGGTTGCCTAATACTGTAAATACTGCAGCACAGTGAGGCTGGTGCTGGAGAGTCTGCAGGTCAAGCAGTTGGAAACACAGGGGACATGTGGTGATTATATACCTTATTTGTTTGCCATAGGGGATTCCCCTGGGGTTTCCCGTGTGACAAGCAAGTTCTGTGTGGAAACGTTTTTCATTAGCTGCTAAGCTAACACGTAGCTGCATGTTGCTGAAGTGGAGAAGCGCTTCGGGCCACTTTTTCAACTAGAAGACACACCATGGAGGATTTTATTGCTTTTTTTCTATTTTATTGGATAAGTGGGTCGTGCAGGATGGTGTGTTAGGAGGACAGAGGATGTTAAGAGGGACTGCAGGAAGTTTTGGAGCCGCGGTGAAACTATGAACTCTTTGCCACGGACTGAATCAATGATTGAGCTTCAAACAGGTAGGAGCTGCTTTTATCAGAGTCAGTGTGTGATCAGCGGCGCTGGAGAGCATGATGAGTGAACTGAACTCATGATATTTTATTGTCCTGCTCGGATCGGGGATCAGAGTGGGTTTGGTGAGGAATATTGGTCGACCTCAGCATCGGAGCGGTGGGGGGGGGGGTTGTAACGAGCCTGGCACCCAGATGGCTGAAGGCTTTGTGCCTTGTTATGCTGTTCATATTACATATCCCACCTTTAAATGCTGGAGATATAAACTCTTATTTATCCAATTTGTTTTAGAGCTGAAACTTCCTGCTGTTGTTCAGGCTGTTTGAAATGTTCACTAACTTCACCAGATTCTTTCAACGGCATGAGAAAGCCAGGTGTTTTTATATTTCGATCGGTACTTGAATGCAGCATACTTCATGATTAGACCCAGGAGTCATAAATAAACTCACACAGGATGAATCTCTATAATAATAATGACTGAATCTGAGGCGATGGAGAGAATCATTGTGCTAATTTTGACTGAAAAGTTTTAAATCACAATCAAGGTCTCTTGTGTACAACATCTGTACACTGCTGCTACTGTACATTGTGACAAATTTCTATATCGATGAAAATTTACAAATAAAATTTCCAACACCACAATAAAATGGTAAAGTGAAGCCAGAGTTTTTCCCACAAGCTGACATGTGATTACAGGAAGTACGTGGACGGATTGGTTTTACCTTTTGTAACTGTTTCAACCCATCTTCTGTTTTAACACAAGCTTGCTCCACGTTGAAGTCGATTCTGTCAAGAACAGTGCCCTTAAAGCGAGAGAAGAAGAAGAATATCACTCACTAAACACAAAACCAGAGTCGTTTTCAGGTCTGACATAAGTCACTTACTATATGAAATAATATGAAATACCTGCTCCACCACCATCCCGGCCAAGTCACGGAAAATCTCATTCAGATCCGAGATGGACTGCACGATCTGTCGGATCTCCCTCTCTCTCTCCTCCATCATCACAGTGTTCTGCTCCACCAGCATCAGCTGGTCATCCGTGAAGCCCTGAACATTCACAAGAAAACTACATCAGACTTCTTTATATCATCACATTTAAATTCAGTTTCGGTCCAATTCCTTTAGAATTTAAATGATTTCAAACATTAATAAAGATAATTGAGTCCTTTAACTGCATGAGTTTTCTCAGCAACTTGACCGTCACTGACTCAGGTTTTTATTTCTTTTCTAACTCTGATGTTTAATGTGTGACCGCACATAAAGGTGTTGAAATCACATTCAACTGGTGGTGATAAGTAAAAATACCCTTGATACCAATGTTTATTTATTTGGAGGATGAAGTTGGTGCAGTTCTGCTACTTTGGTGGTTAAAGAGTTAAACAAAGTCCCTTTAAATCAAACCCTGATGAGACAAACTCAGATGGGGGGCAGGAGGAACACTCAGCTGATTGTTTACAATGACTCTAATCACGAGTCTTAAATTGAATATTTTCAATGTGATTGTAACACATAAACAAACTCCTGGAGGTTTTTAATCTGTTAGATTTGAAGCAGCCTCTCACCTTGTCATACAGAGCTAATTCTTCATCTTCCTCCATTAACGGCCCCGAGTCGAAGAAATGCTTTGATCTCTCTTCACGATTCTTCATACCTGATAAGTAAACATGTTGTTTAGATAAACAAAAAAAAAAAACATAAAATATGTGACCGTCCAAGAGAAGGAGAGAACGCAGCTCCACTACAATTCTTACGTTTTAAGTAACCGGACTGTGTGTGTCTGAAGCTGGTGGAAAGGTCCTGCAGGCTCTGCGCCAGAGACGAAACCACGTTCACCAGGAGCCGCTCCTCCTGCTCGGTGCAGTGGCCTCGACGGGACTGCAGACTCGTCACAGCTCGCTGGCATCGATGAAACATCTGTACAGAACACAAAGCTGTCAGTCTGCAGAAGCATCAATAACACATCGGACCGCGGCTGCACAACGTGGACCAAGACATCACTTCCTGTATGATAATTATCTAAAAATGTAAAAAACAAAGTATGTGAATTAGCAACAATGAGAAGAAGTTTTAAGAGAAAGGAAAACTTTAGGTCTGCTTCCTGATAAACAGAATAAAAGAAGAAATACACACAGGTTTGACATCACTGGAGACAAAAGTCAAATTTAAAGAATCTTGTGAGAAATCTCTTTATGTCTGAATGAAAAACAGTCTGTGACAGCGCCGGTTACTGACTGCACCTGAGTGATCTCCTGAGTGGTGATCTCTATAGCGTGCTCCTCATCGCTGCTATCATCCAGAGTGGGACGGTTCATGTGCTTGTCATGAAGCAGGGCAAGATCTTTCATCTTCTGTCGAATCCGTGTGATTTCATACTGGATCTGAAGGATCAGCAGTGAAGAACACCTTCAGAAACCTTTTATTTTTACACAATGTACCTGAATTATTGTATTATATGTGTGTGGGGATACTTCTTATTTTTTTAAGCTATAATAATTATTGGTTTTTAAAGTTTATCACACTTGTAAAATGTAAGATGCAGTTTCTTTTACTAGCCACTAGAGGGAGCCATTCTCCACCAGTTGTTAGAATACTTACAGACTTCTGTTGAGTGTATGTTTTTATTTACTCTTTGCCATTTCCTGTCTGAAAATATTGTTCCGTACACACACAAAGTTTTACCTCATCGATCCCCTCAATCCATTTGGGAGGCAGTTTTTTAGTGACTCCGATGGCAGCTTCGGGATCCAGACTAATCCCAGACACCAGAGCCATTCGGTCATCTGCCATCTTTAGCGAAACAAAAAATAATTACATGAAAGTGTTTTATATAACGAGACAACAGATTGATGATGGAGATGTTCTACGTTATGCCTCTAACATGGTTTATTTAATGCTGCCATGAAGGGAATCAGCAGTACCTCGTCAAGCTCCTAATGTGATTGTCAGATAGCAGAGTGTTTCCATCCAGCCAAGAACAAAAAGAGGAGAAAAGGAAGAAGACAAAACAGATTGAGACCCAGAAAATCACCAGCAAATACCTCCCCAAAATGCTTTCTGTACCCCAGAAACCAGCTACAGAATAAGTTGTAAATACAGAGATATTTCAGTTGAGTAACAGCAAGAATAAAGAGAACCAACTCCATCTAATGAAAATTACCTGATGCAGATGATGAGTTAACAAATCTGTATGTTATTTAAACTGAGCTCCACACGCTTCTACATTTACATCTGATTATTTCAACTTAAGAGAGCTGTTTTTGGACAATTCTGTCTCGTGCGTGAAAGTATTTTGATTCTACAAAAACAGAACTGCTGCTTTCTTGAAAAATCTAGTTGTGCAAACGTTTTTTTTTAAAGTCATTAAAATGGTTTACAGCTGCAAAAAACCTCAAACAGCCAGACCTGGAACAGCAGAGTAAAGATACTGTGTGTTGCTGAGTCTTTTATTCTGACAAGATGCTTTTAAACTGAAGGGATTTTCTGACAAGTTTAACGTACTAGCCTATTTTATTACCATAAATGTCAAAGAAATGAAGTGTTTGCACATTTTAGCTAAATGTGGTTGTTTTTTTGGCCAGATGTGGATCTTATCAAGCCCATAGATCATCACTGGCTGGAGAAGAATCCCAACTATTCAATGTTTTTTGTTCCTGATAATCTGATGATCAGTTTTTACAAAATTTCAGTGGGTTTCCATGCAGTAAGGCACACTAGCAAAAACAAGAAGGCTTGTTTAAAAAGACTTTTCTTGATGCTTTAAACATTGTCAAACCCTTTTTTAATCCCACTGATTCTGAATGTGGAAGCCTGATTAAAAAAATTATCACTTGAAACAAAAAACTTAAAATACTCACAATTCTAAAATGAAACGTAAACAAACCTCTTTACTGATCCTATATATTATGTGACAGCTGGATCTAAACTAAACCACAGCACACGTTTTTTTTCTAACGAGGAGGCATTTAAACTGGTTTGACTCCAGGATTGAATTCTTATCGGAGTCATTTAAGCTAGTGTGGACAGAATAAAGGCCTAACCGATCCTCCATCACCTGACGGATTCTCTCATCCGGGAGGTGAAGCTACAGGCCACATGAGGCTCAGGTGGAACATATTGATACACTGGCGGGTCTAGCTACATGCAAACACACAGTAAAATGTCAGAACGAAGCAGACCACTCACCGCAGCACTGCTACTCAGACGGGGCTCGTTTTTACTCACTTGCTCAGCCAAAATCTGCCGGTTTTGGATTGCATTGTTCCGCATTAACAAGAAGGCATCGGTCAGACGCCTAGTGGCCATGACTGGCTTGCTTGTGCTCTAATTTAACCCAGGACAAAGTGCGGATCAGTCGATGAAATCAAATTATGACATTAAATTACTAACGCGCTGCTCTCTTTAGCTTTACCTGCGATAAATGAGGGAAAACTCGCGATACAGCGTCTACATCAAACGATTTGAATCATATCGATCTATTAAGTGCCTTCCACCTTCAAGTGGAAAAAAAACGAGAGTTTTCAAGTGAAATTTGGGTTTGGAATGAAAATGGTAACGTTATTCCGCTTACAGAGAGCTACGGAAGTGAAAACGTAAACATCTGCGTAAGCGCTTCTTCTTCTACTGTTAATAAACTGCACTGCAGCGAGTTCCCGCCCCCTTTCGACTGGTCAAAGATCACTTCTATTATTATTATTATTAGTAGTAGTAGTAATATTAAAAATTATGACGTTGATGACAACAACAACAATAATAATAACAATAATAATCATTTTGTTATTTATTTCTGGTATGAAAAATGAGATCTCCCACCACAAATCATACACTATGATATGTGCTTGTTTTATTTGTGATACCGGTTCTTTTGAGACAATTCCAAAGTTAATGTGTTCTGTTGTACCACTCTTTCTATTTTAGAAGTGAAATAATTGTTTTTTGGTTATTTTTTTACAGTCTTTACAATACAGTGTTCTGTAAATGTACAATTGTACAATAACTTAACTTAATTGCTTAACACCTTGTTCTCCTCCTTTTGTTTGATGTGTTTAAGGCACTTTATTTATATCACAACTCAATGGGAGCTTTTTCTATACAGACAATCAATATGATAATGAATGTTATGCAGTTTAATGGGCCAATGTACCCTGTCACTGAGAAAGATTGTTTTTTGGCCCTGGTATATTGCACTGTAATTAAAATATACAGTTATTAAGTCTGGGATAAAATATGATCGTTCTTCAAAGCAGCAACAACGTGTTTAAGTGAAAGTGAGGAAATTAGCACGAAGGATTTAATTTTGGATCCAGAGGGAAATTACATACAGACAGAGGAAATACAGTCAGCTGTGTTTACATTTTGGAGTAGGCTTATACAGAGTAAAAGGATGTGTACATGTAGACCAATGAATAAGATATGAAAATAAAATAAAAAGAAATCTAAAAGCTTCATAAATTGCAAAAGGTCTAAATTTGTGTATCACTACTACGGAAAAATGAAAACAAGTTCATAATTCCTCCGTTTTTTCAAATTAATTTAGTATTTTGCATGATGTTTATGTCTCTTGTTTGAGCTATGAGACGAGGAGCTTTGGTTCTAATTGTTAAATGTAATTTTTGGTCAGTAATATGGAGAACCAGCTCAGACAGGACAGCACAGTGTGCGTTTGTTTGTGCGCCTACACGCATGGGCGGGGTGGTGCCACTAACTGTAATTATGTCGCCAAAAAGCTCCTCCTTCGTTCATTCTTAATCCCTCTGGCCATATCCGCTAATACTGCGGCTGAAATTCATCCACAAGTTGCAGGCAGCAGCCGTCTGAAACACACCAGAAGTCTGTCCTGATCCGCGTTTGGCACAAGTTTCATCGACTTCTTGCGTGACCTGCAGGACAAGTGAAGGGGGGAAAAAAACTGGGAGGGTTTAGTTTCAGTCTCTCTTCCTGGCTGAACACCTGTTCAAGACTCTGAGCGCACCGACCCGGTAAGTTTAAAGGACCCAGGTTTGACATTATAATCCTCTCTGATGGATGATCGGTTTAATTGCTGATTTCTGTGTTGCTTTGAGTTGCTGAATGAGATAATGGGACATCACATTTGCCTGCCTACGTGCTGGTGCTGGTCTGCTTTTTTGTTCTGTTGACATTTAATATTGTAACTATAGACAGACAATCAGTAACATCCATCCTGCTGAATCAATACTTCTAGTTTGGCGTCTTGTCAGCTCTTCAGATTTAATCCTGAACCTCGATCATTTAACCTTTTTAAATTTTGCACATTTCTAAATAAGCCATAATGTATTATCCACAAACATGAATTTAAAGGAAGGTGTGTTTGAACCACTGGAATGGAGATAAACCAGTTTATGATACAGGCGATAGCTCCGTTTCAGTATCTTCTTTCCTGGTTTAGGCTGTTTTTGTCTGCATTTGTCTCAACAGTCCTCTTTGTGAGTGTCTTCTCATCATTGTCTCATTTTGTCTTGCAGCTGATCAGCATGGCCTCGTCTGATGACACAGAAGGAGCTCTGACTCCTGTTGACTTTATCCAGCTGCAGCATTACATGGAAGGTGATTTCCCTCTTCACATCAATCCTTTGGTTCATTAGTACAAACTGCTGAAGGGGAGTTTTTAAGTTCCTTTGAAACTTCCTTTTAGTTGCAAAACCTGAAATCAGCAAGAACCCGAACTTTACATAAAACAGTTAAAATGAATTCAGCTTTACAAGCTGCAGCGGAAAAATGCAACATCCATGTCAGTCCATCGTTAAGCATGATTTAAAAAGTGCTCATGTGTATAAAAACTCAGTTTTTATTCCTCTGCAGGACATAAAACAAATTTTGTTGAGAACATGTTTATAAGTAATAAGATTTAAAACACTGAGTATTTTTAAAACAGTGACTTCACAGTGTGATTTTTACTGTAAAAAACAAACAAACTGAATAATACTGTAAAAAAAAACACAAATACAGAATTTAACTTACAGCTTAATCTGTAGTTTCAGAGAATAAAAATAGAGCGAATATCTAAAGACTGAGTAAGATAAGACGATCAGCACGAGAGTCAAAGTCTAATGAGAACCAGACTCATCGACACACCTTGATCTGTCAGATTTGTTCTTTTGTCACTTCAGCTGATCAGATTTCAGTATTTGTCACTTTACAAGAGAGAGAACAGCCTCAGTGGACACCAGGGTTGCTGGACTGAGTGAACTATAAACACAACAAAGTTCTCTGAATAGTTTTAAAACCAGCTTTTAAACGTGAGAGCGTGCCGATGTTCAGGAACCAGAACTAATGCAGAGTTTTATGAACGTGCTGACAGGAAATAAAAAGTGGCGATAGGCTAAAAATACTCAGTCCATTTAAAGGCTTTGAAAGAAATGAAATGGGTTTGTAGGCTTTTAGTGTTTGGGGGTGGAGAGTATTTACACATGGGATAATGGATGAATAGATAATTACTTGTGCATGTGGTTCATTCTTGATCTGCGAGAGCCGCTGCTTTGTGTTACCTCCGATTCCAGAACCGGGACTTAAAGGTTAAACCATACAGCGCATTCGTGTCCTCACTTAGCAGTAATCCTCATCTTTAACTGTGTCTCTAATGTGTTTTTAATATTTTACCAGCAGTTAGGTTCACTGGTATTTGTATTGTGCTATTTGGTTCTTTAAGTTTGCCATTTTTAACATCTCTGATGTTTCCTCTGCAGAAAGCAATCTGAGGGTGAAAGATGTGATAAAGGAGTTTCATCCTGGAGGTCGTCTGTCCAAACATACGTCTGGAGAGGTAACTCATGCAATCTACATAGAAAGATACTTTCTGAACTTTCAGAAAATATGTTTTTTTGAAAATAGTGACATTACGTCCTATTTTCTTCTAACTACCGGTATAAAGATCTGGGGTACTGATTAGCAGGTTCTTGAAGGTCCAGCACTATCAAGCTGCCTCGCTGGAGCTCTTGAGCAAGGCCTTTAACACTGGGCTCAAACCTAAGCTCTGAATCACCTGAGATATAATAGTTAGAAATCCTGTTATAATTTTAACAAAATATTTCCCTCTCCAAAGAAACGTGCTGTGGACGTCTTCTTTTAAACTCGAGTAAATATTAATTTGTGACTCATTTAATTTTAGAAAAGTGTGTCTTTTCACGTGACTTGTTTACTTGTTTAACAATAAAAACAGAAATGCAATTGGGGAAAAAAATGTGGGAAACTTTGTCTCAACTGGAGCATTAATGACTGTTAGTAGACAGATCAAACAGCCCCCAATCCCTTCTTCACCTGAGCTTCATGAGACACTTCCTAATGTCCTGACATCTGGAAAAAGATCCTCAGTCAAATCAAGAACAACTAGAGAGAAAGTGCAACACTTTGTGGCACCGATTCTAAAAGTATTTCTCTGAGATTTTGGTCTGTATTGACACGATGGCATCATGCAGTCGGCTGCACATCCATGATGCAAACCTGGACTGAGATTGAACAGATGCTCCTGCTGGGGAGTTGTATTTTCTAACATATTGTGTATAAAACAACACATTTTGTTATACTTGCTTTATTGCACATATTTGAGAATATTTCTGCTTTTGATTTTCCATATTCAGTTTACAACTTGAGTTTTATCAGTTGTCCTCGTATCTTTGGGCTCGAGTACCGAAGAAGATGCCAAAACATGTTGAAAATGGAGTCTTTATTATTTGAACATGTTCTTCTAGGTATTTGTTTTAAAAGAATGAATCTTTCTCTCCAGTGCCTTGATGCTGCGGGTTTCTGTGTCTTCCTGAAGACCTACTTAGAGGTGGATGACTTCCCTGCAGATTTCTGCCAACGCCTTTTTCGCTATTTTCAACATGCGGAGCAGGATGGGTCCACAGATAGCCCTCTCCCCAAAGGAGGTAAAATATCTGAAACACCTGCAGTCCTTTTACCTCACGCAGCAGAGAGAGTTAAAGTAATTTCTGCAGTAGTAGCTTATCTGTGTGGGAGCCGCGGGGCTTCCTGAAGGGAACGCTACAAAGGCGGTTTGTTTGACACCCCCACCTTCTTTTCTGTTGATGTTATTTGATGGTGGTGAGTTGCAGGAATGTAGGTGTAGCTTTAGGAAGTGAACTCGTTCTAAAAGCAAAACTGTAATGAAATCTTTGTCTTTATTCTGCAGAAGAATCTTCATCCTGCTGATATAAAGTTATTAGATGCAATAAAAGTGCAGAGTTTGGTCAGCGGATGTTTGTATTACAGGTGGAGTGTTTCTTCGTGATGTATCCTGTTACTTCTCAGTGCTGGAGGAGGGACAGCCACGCGAGAAGCTTGAATGTTGGTTCACTTTATCTTTTCATTCATGTCTGATGGATAATTGATCAATAAACAGATGATCACTGGCTGACTTTGTTTGGTTCTAGTTACCTTTAAACTCTACGACAATGATGGCAATGGATTCTTGGACAGTTCTGTAAGTTTCTCAGAGTTGCTGACTGGTTTTTTATGTACAACTTCAAGTGTAAACAAGACTTCTGCTTGTAAATGTAATTAAAACATGGAAAACCACTCAGTGCGTGTCATTTAATATTCCTGTTTTGTGAGTTCTGCTCACAGCATATATATGTTTACAGACTTTTGTGCACAATGATGAAGACTGATATGATCACTTCCACATTTACAAGAACTCTGTTGTCTCTCCTCCAGGAAGTGGATCGTATCATCAACCAGATGATGAGAGCTGCTGATTACCTGGGCTGGGATGTGACTGAACTCAGACCAGTATGAGCTTAAACATTTTATTAAATCTCAGAATTAAGGCTGTGAGATGTTTAGGAACTAAGAGATGCAAATAAATGGTTTGGACAGGTGCTGAAAGACATGATGACTGCAATAGATGTGGATGGTAGTGAGACCGTCACGCTGGAGGAGTGGGTGAAAGGAGGCATGACCAATATACCTTTACTTGTTCTGCTTGGACTGAAGGTAAACATGAAAAAAATCAACTTTTTACAGTTTTTTTTTTTTGGTTCCTAACACTGATTATTGTTCTTTTGTCTCAGATGACAGAGAAGGACGGGCAACATATTTGGAGGTTGAAGCATTTTAACAAGCCGACTTACTGTAATGTGTGTGAGAACATGCTGCTTGGCCTTGGAAAGCAGGGACTCTGCTGCAACTGTAAGATCTCACTGCTGCCACCAGGGGGCACCCGTACACACTGTGCAATGCGCAGATGAACTGGGGCAGAAAGGCCACGTGCAGTTTTACACAGTTTTTTTTTTCCTTGGAAGTATTAAACAATGTTCGTTTTTAATAAAAAACATTGTTTATTTACTTTTCTTATTGTTTTTCTTCTTCCAGGCTGCAGGTACACTGTTCACAACCAGTGTGCCAACAAGAACGTTGAACCCTGCGCTCGCACCTTTGTTAAATCCAAAGATGATACTGGTGTAAGGAACACAATGATTCTTTTTCATTTGCACTTCCTTCAGCTGGTTTAGTCTTATTTCTGCTTTTCAGATTACAGGCAAATTAAACTTGGATGTCACGAATGTGTTTAAGAGAACACTTCACTTTTTTTCCATTTAATTTTTCAAACCACCATTGACCAAATGACAGTAAATACTTTAACTACAGGGAATATTACATCGCATTAGTGAGTAAGTGCAACCCATCAGTGTTTTTTAAGTGCGGATTACAGCTGGCAAAGTCTGCTCTGTGCATCTGTTAGATGTCCCAGTTCTGCACATGCACAGACAATACTCAATCTCCTTTCCAGTTTCAGGGCCGCAACTTAGAGTTTGACAACATTTTGTTGTGGATCACAACAATGAGTGGACTAGATTTCCTTTGCTTTAAGCAGATGTTTGGGTACATAACGTTTAAGGATATTTTATCTGCAGATGCCCATCTGTCAGCTGATGTTTACGGAAAATATTATAAATCCAAGGTCGTCTGTGACCTCCACATCTGCTTTGGAGGAGACTGTCATCTGTACAAATTATTTTAAAGTCAACATTATCATGATGCTCTCATTCAGAGAGGGTTTTTTTTAGTCTATTTTCTTTATTTTATTAAACCATATATAAAGTTGTTAGTTGCTGTGAGATAAGATCTCTTTTTAATCTCCTGTTTATTTCAGAAAGCGACTCACGACTGGATCAAAGCGGACTGTAACTCCTCTAAGTGTCAGGTCTGCTTCAAGAAGATCAAAACTTTAGAAGGGAAGCACTGTGTGTGGTGTCAAGAAATGGTAAGGAACTCAGATATTTTTTTCTGGATGAATATGTACTGAGCTGTAGAATGAAATGACCTCTGATCACATAATATTTAAATTTTTAGCGTCATGAATACTGTGTCGTTACTGGTTTATCAAAATGTGACTGCGGGCCTCTGAAGGACCATATTTTGCCTCCATGGGCCATTTATACTGTTTCTAAGGTAACTATGAATCCCAAAATGCGGTTTAAATACTTTTTTTTACATTTTAGGAAGAGTGTTTGTGAATTGTTGGTCTGTTTGGTTTCTTTTTTCCAGCAGGAGAAGGACACCAACTTGTTAAATGTCACTCCTGATGGTCACATCCTGCAGGTCTGTCACTGTTCAAACCTTCAAACCTTTTTTTTTTTACATATTTACATCTGTACATTAATTATCTCATCCATTGCGTTTGGTATTCAGCAAAAGTTCCGTAAGACCTGTCGCTAACTCTATTTATAATACTTTTTATTCTATTACAATATTTTGTCAGTATTTAATTGCTTTAAGGAACATTTTGTTTAAAACACATTTTGTTTCTTTCTAACACAGATCCTTACTTTTGTTGTCTTGTTCATGTCTCTTATGTATCAATTAAAAAAAAAATCTTTATAATAAATATCCATATAATTGTTTGTATGTTTAAATTTTTCAGCACATAAACATATGGAGATAAAAGGCAACATTTATGTGTATATATTTTTCAAAAAGAAAAAGTTATGTCGAACTCACAGGATTTTAATCTGGGATTATTTTTCCAGACTGCTGCTATACCAGACACTCATCCTTTGCTGGTGTTTGTGAACCCTAAAAGTGGGGGGAAGCAGGGAGAACGGTAAGAAGCTCAGACCCTGATCTCTGAGTTTTTATGTGGCAATACTAACAGTCCTGTTTTTAGTTTTTCCTGTTTGTGTTTCCATGCAGAGTGCTCAGGAAGTTTCAGGGCCTGCTGAATCCACGTCAGGTGTACAATTTGTCTAATGGAGGTCCTGCTCCAGGGTAATGACAGAGTTTAATCAATATATCATTAAAGGGACTTAAGGCAAGATTTGTGAAAAACTACACATGCATTTCCAGTTTATTCAATGCTAATGGGTCATGAAGCATTAAAAACCCAAAATAACGAGGCCATCCGCATATATGTCTGTTGCCTTGGAAACGCTGTGTGCTACATAATGCGCTGCAGTTCGACCTCCGAATTTCCCGCGCAGTTGTAGTGATGTGACGTAAATTGACGCTGCATGCGCGTTGCCGACACCTCTTGAACAGGAAGAACATGCCGCCGTGGACTTGGATTCAAACACTGAAGGTATACTTATGGATGTTTCTGCAGCCATCAAACGACCTGCATCCACTCTCACCCCCCAAAAAAGTGGCACCACGAAGAAAAAAAAGACTTTATCAGCAGCATCTCGTGAGTCTAAAAAAAAATGACCGAAGCCGGGCAGGCACCCGCATAAATATTGGATATGCGTTCGGTTCATGGAGGGAACGTCAGCTGCATTTGGGAGTGAAAACGGATGCTGACATGGCTCATTTCCTTGTGACCAGGTGAGAAAACATTATAGGTCGTGTTTAGAGCCTGATACAGTATGAAAATGATGAGATCAAATCAAATAACAGAGTGGAGAGACCTGACGTGAAGTATGTTAGCATCCCCGGTGCAGTGCTGTGAAGACGAACAGTCTGTAAAGTGTCTGTGCGCGCTCCCGTGCCGGCTTGGCTGGTGGCTGCAGTTAGCCACAGCTCCTGTCGCGGCAGCACTGAGTCAGATTTTGTAAAGCTGCCTTAAGTCCCTTTAAAGTTATTGATTTAATTAAAGTCAAAGGTTTAATGAATGCTCACCTTGTTGTTTTTTGCAGGCTACACTTGTTCAGAAATCTAACTCAGTACAGGATTTTGGTTTGTGGAGGAGACGGGACAGTCGGGTGGCTCCTGGATGCTATAGGTACTGCACATTGTTCTGAGTTTCAGAGAGTAGACAGAAATGAACATCTGTAGAGTTAAAGAAAAAAAGACATTTTTGTGATCACAGACAAAGCAGAGCTCAAGAAGTGCCCTCCAGTTGCTGTCCTGCCTCTGGGCACGGGGAACGACATGGCTCGCTGCCTGCGCTGGGGAGGAGGTACAACATTCAAACGCAACCTCTAACAAAGAGTTTATAACTTAAGTATTGGCGGTAAACTGGTTAAATCATTGTGTTTTTCTGTTGTAATCCCTCGGAAGGATATGAAGGATCTGATCTGACGGAAATCCTGAAGGAGATAGTGGACAGTGAGGTGATTCCTCTGGATCGCTGGAGCATCCAGGTGATTCCAAACGACCCTCAAGAGGCTGGAGACCCTGTACCCTATCAAATCATTAACAACTACTTCTCTATTGGAGTGGTGAGTCACTGAATCAGCAGCGAGGACATTAAACATCATTATTTATTCCCTCCTTCAAACACTACTATTTACGCACAAATAGACATGTTGTTTAAGATCCGTCTGTTTGTGATTGTTTGTGGGACGCAGGACGCTTCGATTGCTCATCGTTTTCACTCTATGAGAGAGAAACATCCCCAGAGGTTCAACAGCAGGTGAGAAGTCACATATAAAATGATTAATTATATTTATTACCATCACTTCCTCCTGGAATCTGTATAACTTTCATATTTCCAGTGATCTTTACTTTAACCAATGAAGCTCCACAATCATCGAACAAACACGAGTTGTTTTAAGTGTCATCTCTTTTGCCCCGCCCATTAAACAAGCCTCCTGTCATGACTTTTGGAAACCTTTAGAGCATCAGCTTTCAAGCTGTACTGACCTTAAATGATGAAAACAAGTATTTAAAGCAGTCTCAGGCCAAATATTTCAATTGATCATAATTGTATTCATTATTTAATATCAATAGTTGTCATTGCAACTGACCCTCTAAATAATAAAAGTAAGTGAAACAAACATTTTGATAGAAAGTTTAACTTTTTTTTATCTAACTTTTTCCCCAGAACGAAGAACAAGTTAAGGTATTTGGAGTTTGCTACTTCGGAGTCCATCTCTGCGTCCTGCAAGAAGCTGGAAGAGTGTCTCGTCATTGAGGTTACAATCTTTTCTTCTTCGTGTCTCTTTCGTTATTTTGTGGTTTTAATGTTCTAATGTTGTTTGCGATGACAGTGCTGTGGAAAACGTCTCAACCTGAACAACGTGTCTCTAGAGGGAGTAGCTATCCTCAACATACCCAGCATGCACGGTGGCTCCAACCTGTGGGGGGAATCCAAAAAGTCTGACAGCCAGCCTAAGGCGGCACATGGGGAGGGGATCACTGAACCCGAACTTCTAAAAACAGTCCTACAAGGTAAATATTAGTTTTTTTCCTGCAATATTTCTAACTCAGAGAGTCTACCATCACCATTCTGTCTGTTTTATGATATGAATTATTAACTCTTTAAACTGATTTCCTTAATCCTCAGATATAAGCGATAAGCGTTTTGAAGTTGTCGGGTTGGAAGGAGCCTTAGAGATGGGACAGATCTACACTAAACTGAAGAGTGCTGGGCACAGACTGGCACAGACCTCCCAAATTACCATCAGGTTGACAACTTTTACCTACAACTATAACACAAAATGATGAGATGACTCGTCAGTTCAAACAAAATCTACAGCCTTAAATCAACATAATGACTTAAAACCCAGTTTACACAAGCTGCATGTGGTTAAATTTAACTTCTCAGAGGACGTTATCTGGTCCATTTCACTTATATTTGTTGGTTTAGGTACACAGATATTTTCTTTTACATTGTTTATGTAAGGTAAAGTAATATTTTAGTATAATAATCTGCGTTTGATTCCCATATGCAGGACAACCAAAGCTCTGCCCATGCAGATTGATGGGGAACCCTGGATGCAGCCTCCTTGTACTGTAAGTGTTTATGAACAGCCAGACATTGTATATGTCATTTATAGAATACAACGTGAAAAACAACACCATGTGCAACAGTTTGAACTGATGCATACATCTTTTTCGATTGGTCTAGTCACAGTGTCAATATTTGCAAACTAGCAGACTTTGGCACATGTTTGTAACGACACTGAGTCAGGGCTGGTCTGGTGTTGAATCAATAAGGATTCTATACATTTACTCAGTCTTTTCTTGAAGTCGTGTGGTTTTTCACATAAAATTGCCTTTTTTTTTGCATGTTTTTGCTATAATTTATATATTTGTCAACTGTGAACTTTTTAGAAATTAACATTAAGAAATGTCATTTCCAGTTTTACAGTCTAATTTTCTAAGTAACAGTGAACTGGCTATAGTTATTATTACAAGTGAAAAGACACGATAATTAAGTGGTTTCTTAATACCCATGATCTAACTACAACAGTAATGTCAAATAAATACATGTGAATGGCCTCAGATTTTCTGAAGTGGGGTTTTGTGGAAAATTATGAATAACTATTATCTTTTCCTGTTGCAGGTAGTTCTTTGTGTTCCCTTAATTTGGAGAAATAGAGAGTAATTCTGATTGGATTGACAAGCTAAGGGTTAATGAGCAGGGCCAATTAAGACCAAATTGGATTGCTGTCATCTTAAAACACCTGGATCAACCAGCTGTAGTACTTCCTGCCCTGCCCTTGCTGATAACTGACAGCTGTAATGGTTTATAAAATAATATTTACATGAAATGTTTCAGATTAGAGTAGGTTTAAAACAGAAGCAGTCCACATTTATTTAGCTTTTAGCTTGTCATTCCAATCTAAGAAAATCTCAGTTTCTCTAAACTGACAAACATGTAAAATTTATCGTTAACCCTGATTTTTGATTAATTTTAGATCCACGTGACCCACAAGAACCAAGCTAACATGCTAATGGCTCCACCAACCAAAGCATCTGGCTTCTTTCACCTGAAGTAAAGAATCCATCTTCATGTTCCCATAAAATCGCTGCAGAGTATTTCAGTCCAACACTGACTGTGTAATTGTGTTTTATTGTGTGTATCTACAGCATTTACATCCTAATATATTTTTAAATTAACGTCTGCTTGAGTCAAACTAAAACTTCAGTCTGATCATTGTTAGCGTCTGCTCTCATGTTTGTTAATGACAGAATAGCAAATGTATTTCTGACCAAACCCACGAGAAATTCTGACTTTTATGTTGTGACATTTGTGTGAATCTTTTTTCCAGTAGTGAATCTTTGAGTTTCGTCTGTATTTGGTGCAGCTTGTGATAAAGTGGCTGTTCAGCCTCAGGACACGCAAAGTATTTCAGTTAAGTCACTTCAAAGAACTAGTTAGTGATTGTAAATCTTTAAATAATGTTTAAAGAAAAAGAGCTTTGGACTGTTTATGTTATATTTCAGCTTTTAATGTTGTCGCTTTTACAAGTTTCACAGAATGAACATTAATGCTGTTCCACTGTGATCATTATGTTACTGTGCAGTAAGTGATGTGAGCTTCTTGGACTGTGTTACCATGCAAAATTTTACATCTTTGTATTTTAGTTGTCGCAGTTTTTCACCTTTACCTTTAAAATTTCTCTTGCCAAAATGTGTTAGAATTAAGACAAAATATGCATTTTTTTTTGTTTTGAGTTACAGTGATTTGCATCGTTTGTCCACAGCTATCTGATGTCATTCTTGTGGTAGATTAGACGTTATTTGTGTAAACTTAAGCCCTTGTGTACCTGTCATTTGGATGTATGTTTTGGAAAGAAAAACTAATTTATTTTTAATGAACTTCCTGCAACATTACATTGAAATGATGTGTTATATAGACCTGAAATGGATTAGAGAGTTAGTGACAAGCAGGTAAAGATTCTGCAAAAAGTCACAGCTTATCATCTGTTTTATCAACATTTTTTACTCTCTTTTATGATCTTGTCTTGTCTGACTTGTTAACATGATTCTAAAATAGTTTGCCATTAACATGGAGGACTGAGGATGTCAGCAGCTCGCAAACAATAGAACAAAACATTTCTATGGAAACACATTGCATCCAGTGAAAATACAATGGGACTGTAAAAGTTTACTGTTGGAAAGAACCATTGATAGATGTGATAAGTAGATTATGCAAAAGTTGAGGCCAAACAAACAAAAACAAAACTGCAGTGAAAGAGGTTCAAGTTCTGCCTCTTCTATGTAAACAAATGGGACCTTTTACTGACTTAGAAATAAATAAAGACGACTCAGATCTCTGTTTTAAGGTGTTTACCATTGATTGACTGTGATGGACTGGCAACCTGTCCAGGTGTAACCCCGCCTCTCGCCCAATGACAGCTGGAGATAAACACCAGCTGACCCTGAATAGTAATAAACAGGTATAGATAATGACTGACTGAAATATCTTCATGTTTTGTCATTGACTTTTCTTATATGTTTTACTGTAATTAGTTATATTTGTATGCAGGACTTTCAGCTACGAGTTGTTAGTGTTTGATCTCTGACTCCAAAAATACAACATGGCAGCTGTAAATGGGATCTGACTAATTCATGGTGGAAGTGCTCAGTCTGGTTGATGGTCATAACACAATATTATAACATGATTAAAGTAAATTGTATTATTTTTAATTCGGTTTTACAATATGAAAAAGACTTTTTTCAAGCATTATTATTTACATTATAATCTGATGCAACTTCATTTTATTTTGGCTTTATTAAAAGCTTCAACCTGCTTCTGTAATAATTTAGATGTAAATGCACCGGTGCATTTTCTAACCTGTGACCATAAATGGAATGGACATGCTGCCCACTTTATGAAATTCCTAATCAGAGTTAGGTAAATCTTATTACTAATGTGTCAGCCTACAGTGAGACTGGATTTACAACGCTTGTAGGAGGAGGAGCAGGAAGAATAACTCAAAGGTGATGAGAGGAAAAATGAACCACAAAGGTTCAAAATGATGTCAAGACTCAAAGAGAGGAAGTGCTGGAGGTAATAGAGGAAACACCTGAGAGGGAACTGGCATGAATAATGGTACAAAGTGACATGATAATGAGATTCTCACTCATGTTTCTTTTCTGTCGTATTTTTATTTTGCTCAAGGCCTGGAAAATACAATTTAGAGTTTGTTTACACTTTATAAAAACAAAATGCATTTTAAATAGATTATTACATAATTAAACTGTTAAAATGTGTTATGACTATGAAACATGAATTTGACAAAAATATGTATATTATTATATGATCATGACATCATCCTTATGATAAAAAATTACATAGTGTCATAGCTTATGTGCAAATACACCAAAATACCCAAACAAGCCTAAAAGACAGCTTTTAATCATGAAAGGGTTAAATTCACTCTAAATATCTGAGACTCCATTAGTTGGATTTTAGTTTTAAAGTGGATCAAACTGACAACATTAACACAAACAACGTGTTAAATCTTTAACGTGCACGTTAAGACGATTCACTGTGAATAATTCAGGAGACTGTAAGTAATTGGCTACAGTTACTATCACATGATCACTTCAAACATGTGATGCTCATTAACAGCTGACATGTTGTGAAAGTGTATGTGGACTTCTCTGCTAATACATGTGGCTGTTCTCATCTAACAGAAGGTAGAAAGGATAAAAAGATCATGTGTCCTGCTTGATGCTTGTGCACATACTTTGAAGGGCATCGATCTCAAACTCTTCAGGACGTCTGTGCAGATTGCAACTCTCAGCTGCTTCTCTAAGAGAGGCGCCTCGTTATTTCTTTACACAAGCTGGACTGCACACAAGCGCCCCCCCCGAGAGGCTTGAAGACATGTCGGTTTGTCTGGTCGTTGTGGAGATGTTATGACATAAGAGGGATTAAGTGATGCTTAAATTGATGCTGACGAACGGATGTCAGCAGCTGTAGAGGTGAGAATTCTCTAATGATAACATTTCAGCATTGATGGCATCGCTTGACTTCAGATGGTTGTAGTTGACACAATCTGTGAGTCACAGACAGGATCTTTATTTCTTTTACACTTTAAGTCATCTTAGAGTTAACTGAGGTTCCTCTTTGTTGTTCCATTATTATTACCATGAAAAGTGAGTCACAGTTTTAGATTATTTGGTACAATCAAACCTTATAAGGAGTTCCTACATGAACCTTGTATGAAACATTTAATCTTATGTTTAAGCTGTTTTTTGAGACAAGCAGGAATTGGACCGAAACTTCTCAGTCCTAAATCCATAAACGGACGATGGCAAAGATTTTCAACAAACACTGCTACAAATCTAAATAACAAAACCACAAATAGCTTCAGCTTGAATTACTCATATCCATTTATGATTCTCATGTTTGACTTTTCTATCTATTAGAGTGAAAATATGCTTTTAGGAATTAGATTACAGATTTATTAGATGTCTAGAGACCCTCAACTTACTTTTTTGTGACCCAAAGTGAGACACTCTGAGTCACTAGTTTAAAACATAATAAGATGCCAATATGTTTAATATTTAAATTCAAAGGCAAATAACCCTGATGTCAGTTTTTTTTTGCCAAAACATGAACAAATAAACAGATCTTTACTGTAATTTGAGTTATGGATGATTAAAAGTATAAAACCCCAAATTTTTAAATGAAAAGTAAATAAATGAGCTGCTGTTGCTTCTGATAGTTGTAAAATCAAAGAAATCCAACATTAAGAATAAAAATAATAAAATAAAAAGTTGTTTCCTGGGCTGTCCCTTCATGACACGCCTCATTGTTTCATCACAGACAGATTTCCATTCAAAAAACGTCTGTCCCTTCAAACTTGAGTTATTTTTAGCCTTTTTTCGTTCAGTAATAGCTCCACGTGAACGCCGGGGGTTATTTTTAGAAAAACGTTTACTCTTGGCTCTTGCGTCAATGGAATCCCGTGCGTGCGTCACACGGAAGAATCACGTCATGCGTCACGCTGATTGGCTACCTTCCCGGAACGTTTTACCGCCCCTTCACCATGTTTGGGCATGGACCCACCTTTTTGTCGAAGCAGCCAAAATAAAACAAGAGTGTATGGAGCTGACAGCGTTGGTCTGACCCAGTGTGTGTGTGTTAGTGAATGTGTTTGAGGGGGTGTGTGAGCTGACAGCAGCTGGAAGAGGTGAATTCATTTATTTCTCTGTCTTTTGGAATTAATAAAAAGCTTCAGAACCTGGATAAACTGATGAATCAGGTACGTAAACGCTGTTTGCTTGTTTTCTAATGTCACATTGATCATGTTTAGAGTCTTTATGTTTCTATTAGGACTTAAGCTCCAGGGAAACTTGGCAGGGCAACAGGGGGGCGTATACTGTATTAGAAAAATTGCGGTTTTTGTTTTTATTCTCATGATTTGATATAAACTGTTTTATATATGTATTTACTCTTAAAGCCACAGAGTCATTTCTAGGTAAACTTACTTCAGACTTGATGACTCTATTTGATCAGATCTACTTACCAAATTCCTCTAAGAATGTCCCATTTAGCCTCTATAAATGAACAGAGTTCTTGCAGTCAGCCAAAGTCATCTCTAAAATTTAACTAACAAGGAAGCAATGAAAATAAATACATAAAAAAATGAGTGACATGATATGATCGATCTTGCTTGAAGTTTTTAATTTCTTTAATGTTTTTTGTGAACATTTACATGTCCATTTTTGTAATTTGCTAAAAAACAATTGCATAAAAACAAATTCCATGTATGTGGCTTCATAAATTGATTTAGGTTCTCTTATTATTGATTGTTTGGGGTGTCATAATTGGCAACAGAGACAAGTTATTTTTTTCTGGACTTGTCAATGTTATGTTATCAGATTTAGGTTATGTCAAAGAGTTCTTATCCAACTAAGGTCGCAAAGTAAATCACAAAAAAACTTTATTTTAAGCACTACAGGCTTGATCGTTACTTTGAAAGACTTTGAGAGAGTGACATAATTAGGTGTGTTTAAAAAAAATGTATGAAAAACCTGTAATATGCTGAATTGCACACACTTGTGGATACACGCCCATTCACCCACACTGGCCTTCTTCCAAACCTGAAATGCAATCTGCAACTCTCTTTGGTACAACTGCTGTGAAAGAGGGCTGTCCTCCAATGAAGGAGGTTTTTTTTAAAAAGCATTAACAGCCAGTAACACAATATCTGACAATATCTGAACGCTCCGCCAGACCACGCTCTGCATTTTCCAAAGGGACTGATGAGGCCTGAAGAGAAATGGCATGAAATAAGACAGAAGGTGTTAGTACTGGCCAATATCTGCATGGTTACAGGGGAAAGACTTTAACATGCTAAAATAACACGGACGTTATTTACCAGTATCACAAAGAGTCTGACCCAATTATTCCTAATAATGTCCGTCTTCACTTGGTGTTCCACTATGGAAATTACCCTGGCGTGACCAACATGGTGGGTTCTGTCCACAGCCATCTTCACAGCAGGGTTAAGATATTACCTATATGTGTGGAGGTTCTTCAGCTATGTGAAAACGCAAATATTTTTGCCTAATCTAGTGATTCGTTTTGCCTCATGGGAGAAAACTCATCGCCTGCTGTTTTTCTTCATGTCAGAAGCACCAGTAAGCGTGCATGCACTGGCTCACCCATGAGCAAACATGTTCCTGTATGGTTTCTCTCCCCGTCACTCTGATTCCTCGATGGGGGAAATTTAGATGCTGTTGGGCGAACTTTGGACTTTCCAATTTGTGTGGACCTTCTTACGTTCTTACCCCTGTCCAGACCATGTGGTTTTCTGGGCTTGACCCATGAATGGTGGAGTTTAAATGCTGTTCCCACAGAGGTCGTTGACACAACCCACAACACCAGGGCCTCTTCTACATACTCTCTGTACTGTGGTAAATGGTGTAGGTTTTCAGAGTGGTGTGAGGTAAGGCAAGATATTAGATGTAGGACTCTCAGACCTTGGCTGTTGTGTGGCTCAGGGGTGTGCGTTGCACAGCTTCTGGGTCACCAACTCAGGAGAAAGTCGGACTCCCATAGTGAAACACTGAGTGGCGTTTGAAAGAGAATGTCGGGTTATAACACAGTGAGACGTTTCAAATTCGTTTTTGCACGCACGGATAGAACCCTGCCTTATTGAGAAGGGAGTGGTTGATTGGATGTGATAACATATGGTGGGTGGACACTTGAGCATGGTTCAACCGGTCTGTCATACATCAGTGGAGCTTCTGTTGGTAACGTTGAGGTGACTCAGTGAAACACCTAATACTGTTATCAAAAAAACAGAGGCTATAGTTCTGCAACGTTCAGCAGGTTTCAACAGTTAATATATTTTTTAAAATGTGATTGAAAATAATTTTGTTATCTTTATGCAAAACTGCCAACAATATTTATAATTTCACAATAACAGATTTTTTTCCACCTATTTCCTCTTTCTTAGCAATGCCCTGTGTACAAACCCAGCTTCCATCTCTGTCCCATGACAACTACTTCAGCTGTGAGTTCTTGAATCCAGACCTCAGTGCCAAACTGCTGATGGAAATCACAGGCCAAAAGGACCAGCTGTCTGCGTCTTCGCTGCCCAGCATCAACACCTTGGTGGGAAATGGCTACATTGGAGAGTTTGATGCCTACTCCTGCAAGATCACCACATCTCCCTCCACCTTTGCAGCTTCCTTCAGCCACAATGCAGCAGCTGAGAGCACCAGCCCACTGATGCAGAACCAAGCCTTCAAGCTGGACGATCTCCAGGTGTATGGCTGTTATCCAGGATCTTTTGCTCTCAGCTGTCTAGAAGAAACACTCTCGTCATGTGGCTCTGACTACTATGGAAGCCCTATCTATGGCACTGCTTCTCCTCCAACGTCAGGCTTTCAAACGGAGTCTGCACCTGTCTGGGATTCCCCTTTTAGCCCCTTCCCCCCGGCCCTCCCGGCCTCTGTGGATAAGGCCAGCATGGCTCAGCAACTCTCATTCTTTACCGCCAGCCATGCACAGGATCAGTATTCTCCTTTGGGGCTGCTTCAGGATGCTCCAAATAGCCAAGATGATCCATTTTTTCCTTCACCTCAGCAACATGTACCCCAACTTCACTGTCCCCCCATGTCTCTGGAACACGGATCCCTGGAAAACCCTAGAATACTGGAGGGGGGCATGATGTCTCCCAAAACCTCAAATCCAGGATCTAGTGAGGGACGATGTGCTGTTTGTGGAGACAATGCATCATGTCAGCACTATGGCGTCCGCACCTGTGAGGGATGCAAAGGTTTCTTTAAGGTAAAAATCAATCTGGCAATTGTCACATTTAAAATAAGCAAGGAATAACAAAAAAAAAAAAGAAATAAAGCACAGTTTCCAAATAGTACATGTTTTAAAAATCAAAGTTAGAGGGTTTTATTAAAATATTTATCTTTTTTGTATTCAAGTATCACCAGATATTTTGATCTCTTGATCTATAATATAAAGTAAACTTTAAAAATCATAAACGGATTAGACTGGAATATTTAGTTACCTTAATTAAATTATTCATCAGTATATTAAAATGTGTTTTAACTATTAATGAGTCATTTTTGTTGCAATTATATTGTCCACCATTTTATTTCTTTTGCTGCATTCAGATCATGCATCAAAGTTATTTGTTTCTCTTTTCCAGCGAACTGTCCAGAAAAATGCTAAATACGTGTGCCTTGCTAACAAAGACTGTCCAGTGGATAAGAGGAGGAGAAACCGATGCCAGTTCTGCCGCTTCCAGAAATGTCTTGCAGTGGGAATGGTCAAAGAAGGTAAAGCGATCTAAGACTCTCTAAAAGCATTTCAGAGCTCTTGTATAATGACAACAAATCCAGGTTGTCATGAGGAAACCGTATGAAGGCATGTGTAACCTGAGTTTTACAGAGCCTGAAACTGATATTCTAACAACTTCCATGCAATAATCATACACTTCTGTTTTGTAGTTGTTCGCACAGACAGCCTTAAAGGCCGCAGAGGTCGTCTCCCCTCCAAACCCAAGACTGTGACTGAGGCCTCATCCACGACTCCCAGCATGAATATCATATCTTCTCTTGTCAAGGCTCATTTAGACTCAGAGCCAACCAATGAAAAGCTGGACTACACTAAGGTAAAGCTCATGACTGATCTCTTCTTTTTTTAAATTCAACTGGTTAGATTGAAAATAGTGAAAGAGTTTTGACTCGTCCTTCTTTTCCTCTGTAGTTCCAGGAGAAGATAGACATTTTGAAAGAAAAGGAAGATGCTGGTGATATCCAACAGTTCTACGACCTGCTGACTGGTGCATTGGATGTGATAAGAAACTGGGCTCAAACCATACCAGGATTTCTTGACTTCTGCCCAGAGGACCAGGAGCTTCTTCTTGAATCTGCATTTGTTGAGCTCTTCATCCTTCGCCTGGCGTACAGGTTGGTGATAATATTAACATATTCCGCTGAAGTGAAGTGCACCTTCCAGGGCTCTCTCTGATGATTATATTGATTTAAAACTGTCCAGGTCAAAACCAGAGGATAACAAGCTGATCTTCTGTAATGGCGTCATCCTCCACCGACAGCAGTGCATTCACAGTTTTGGTTGCTGGATTGACTCAATCGTGGATTTTTCTCAGAATCTTCATCTCATGAACCTGGATACCTCACTGTTTGCTTGCCTTTCTGCTCTTGTCATTATCACTGGTAAATACGCTTCATTTGCTTTCATAATTCAGGGATTATAACGTTTGATGGACTCTTTCTAATCAGAATATCTTTTTTTTACCCCAGACCGCCATGGCCTCAAAGAGCCCAGACGAGTTGAGGACTTTCAAACCAATCTCCTCACTTCTTTAAGGGAACACATGAATGGAAGTGGATCAGAACCAAATCGGATACAACCCAACTATATTTCCCGTCTCCTGGGTAAACTCCCAGAACTGAGGACTCTATGCACTCAGGGTCGGCAGCGTATCTTCTACTTGAAACTGGAGGACCTGGTCCCTCCTCCACCGATTGTGGAGAAAATTTTTATGGATACGTTGCCATTCTGAAGAACTAAAATCTAATGTGATCTTCAGAAATATTACATCAGTGAACTCTATGTCTAACCAGCCATATAGCACACAGACATTGGCTTAAGAGTCTACTGAGACTATTTTTTTAGCATAAAGTTTAAGGATTTACCATGACACAGCTTTGTCAGCACAGTAAGAGACTCATATCAGTGCTAAAGCTGTATCAGCATTTCAGGACATTATCTTTTCTACATATTTTGTGTGCATGTGTAACATTTCTTTATTGGTGTGCTAGATATGTGAACATTATTCTACTCTGAAGCTTTCAAGACACATTTCTGGTTGATTGCAATGCAGTGTTACTCTAAGAAACACAATATTTTCTTTAAAAAATGCTGGATTTTGAAATGCTTCATGAGTTTCACCCGAAAACTAAAAATACTGACGAAAATTCATACTTAACTACACATCCAGTTTATGAAGAGAAAAACGGAGGTTTACTTTTTAATAGAAAAACAGTTACTGATGTCTTTCTTAGACAAAATCTAGTTGTTATCCTCTTTTGTGCTCCTGTGGAAGGTCTTGGACCAAAGTTTAAGAAAGCTTTATTTTGATACGTTTGGTTACAAACCTTGTTGCCTTAAGCTAAAGAACAGTTTCTTCTGGAGCAGCTTGTGAAACAGCTGATGCTCGCAAAACTCCTTCCTGCATACACATAATGTTTGTGCTTTGTTTATAAAAACTGGGCTTGCTGGATAAAAATATAAAGTGCCTTTATAAAAGTCTTCATCCATGAACTACACTAATTGATACTGAGTGATTTTTCATTCCAAACAGTGAGATCCTTTTTAATACAGACACAGAGGGATTTAAGAAGTCATGATTCAGTGATTATCATTTTAGAACCACAACTACTTTGATAAAACCTGCCTAAAGCCTGCCTTTAAACTGTCGTGTAGTGATCTGTTCTCTCAAGGAGAAGACACTTTTTATCCAAAGATCAAAATAAACATATGCAGGTATCAGTGTCTTCTGATTCAAAAAGACGATATTAAATTACAAAAACAAACCTATCTTTCCCCTTTTTTTTACTCTCTGTAGAATTAATTAATTGATAAATATTTCTTAAAGAACTACCTTAAGATATGATGACGAGATGAGCAGCTACACAGACTTAAATGTTCAGACAGTACAAAGTGACAATTTTTTTTTCTCTTGCTGTATTTGTTAATTTTCTTTTTGGAAATGTGTATGCATAAATGCTGCAATACATTTTGTTTAATGGTGCAAACACACTAAAAGGCAGCAAATAATTGATATAAATGTCATTTGAAAAAATAACAAGACTGATTCTCTTTTTTTAGTTGTACAATATATATATATACAGTATATATTCCAGTCTTTGTTAAACTAGTAACATAATCAGCATTGTGAATGTGCCTTTAGTTTTGTTGGGCTTTGGATTTTATATTTATATGATATTTATTAAATTATTGACACAATAAGCAATTGTTTAGACAACATAAACAGCCCTTAATTTTCTTACTGTACATTTAATCATTTCAAATCAGGCTTTGTAACTTCCTTTATATTGACTTTTAATAGTAGATGGTTCTGTTCATCATAGTTATGGGCATCATCAAAGCCACTAGTAATACCATGTAATTTCTGGTGGTTTGTTACCTTTAAACAGACTGTTAATGGTTATATGACAGTTAGCATGCTAACATCTAAATGAAGGTGAAATCCAAGTAAGCGCTTCACATGGAGTGGTACACTGCAGCCTTACCACATAATCTTGAATAGCAGCGTTATAGTAACAAATTCAACAAGATTCTAGAGAAAGTGTTGATGTCTAGGTTTTGATATTATATCATCGAATTGCACGGATATAAACATTTTCCAGTTTGCCTGAGTTTAAAATGCTAAAAAAGCAGGAAAAATGTGGAGGACATCTGGGTAGCTGTCAGTCTTCTACAGCTCTGAGGCTTTCTTCTGTCTTCTTCTCCAAGAACAAATGGCGAGGTGCCATCTTTCTGTTACATGTAAGGAAACTATTGCCGATAATAACTTCAAAGAAACTGACTTCTAAATATTTTAAGTAACCCTTGAAGGACAGATGGGTGCAATTTCCTAAGCACTGGAATTGGTCAGGATGTCTTGCATAGCACCAGAACCTTTCTCTAGGCCAGGTTAAGCTTGAAGAGGTGCTGCAGAATCCCACATAGCTGGCCCACACATGCCTTCAGGGCTAACACCATCTGGGCCTGCAGGATTGTCCCTGTTCAGTTTCTTAAGGTGTCTGTTCATCTGACTGTTAGATACAAACTGGCAGCAGGGAGAAATTAAAGATACAATGACAATATCTGATTTTGGAGATGAGGGAACAGCACCAAGAACCATGACTAAGGTGGAAAATTAGATCATTTAGTTGTAACAGGAAAGCTGTCGGTGAAGGGAGGGTGGGAGGTCTGTTTGGTTTGGAGCAGTATGGATGTTGTACTTGAACTGAACCTGTTGAAGAAATGTTTCAGTTTATTTCCTCTAGACTTCTATCTAACTGATCCTCCATCTGCTTAAAGCCTGTGATCTTCTTCATCCCTGACCACACCTCTCTCACATTGTTTTGCTGGAGCTTGTTCTCCAGCATTTTCTTGTATATCTCCTTGTTGTTTTAATCTTGACTATTGTTCCAGTACACTTACAATACATTCCTTTCTCTCTTCCTAAAAGCTTTTTTAGTGTTAAGGAGTTCTTTCAGGTCACTGGTGATCCAGGGTTTGTTATTTGGAAGCACTTAACTGTTCATGTGGAGATAATGTTGTCTGCACAGAAGTTTAAATAGCTACACACTCAGTCATAGCATTGATATCCTCTCCATCTGGCTCACACAGTGCATCCCAGGCTGTTGCCCCAAAACATCCTTGAAGAGTTTCTTCAGCTTCCTGTGACCACCTTCTCACAGTTCTTCTGATCACATGATGCATCTAGACAAAACATTTGTCCGCAGAGCAGAGAAAGAAAAGATTGTGATCTGTCTTGCCAAGAGCAGGTCATGCAGAGGAGCTGTATACATACATGATGTGTTCATAACAAATCTACCAATATGCTGAGGTTTCTCTTCAGATTTTGCATCTTGAATGCAAAGAAGAGAAAATGAGTGGAGTTGCGACTTAACTCTGAGAGATTCTGTCACTTAGAACATTTGACTGCTTGTTTACAAGATTATTCAAAAATGTTACACACAAAAAAACAAACGAAGTTCTCAGGATTGATTGGTGATGACATACAGCCCAGTTGAGTAGATGTTGGAAGTAATCTGGATTCCTGTTTGGATCAAAGAATTTTTTGAAAGATTCGTCATTATTGCAAGATGAAAACATGGGGGAATGAGTTGCTTAGAGGAGGTCAGTGCTCAAAGTACTAAAGCAGTTTTTCAGAGTCTGATGTCGTTTGGTGGGATCAGTTCAATGTTTGTAAGACACACCAGTTTACAGATAAGACTAGTGATTACTGCCCACTCTGAGGATGGAAGCTTACGGGTTTTAGAAAATCCTTTTTATGTTGCTTGTTCCACAACGATATGCTGAAAAGTGACTATACAGAGTTCTTTTCACTGAGCCTGTCATTTTATGTTTCACATGGTGTTAATGTTGGCGACATTCTCAATCAGAGGAAGACGACACCGTGCGGCTCTCAGTCACAGCAGACTGCAGCACTGACGGCATGCAGTCACTTGACATCTGATCGTACTGTACACCACGTACTGGTCATCTGGATTTTGGCACTGGCATACAGAGTGGAAAAAAAGGGGACTCGAGGAGAAAAGAGGAGGAGGCAAAATAAAAGCTTGCCTGCACTGAGGTGTTTAATATGCTACATAATGTCTAACATGCTATAAAAGTCAGATTTAATGGAATGAGCAGATGAGACTGGTTCATGAGGCAAATTTAGACAAATACCTCGTGATATGAACTTTATTAGTATTTAATATCTTTGAATCTGGTTCCAAACTATGTAGAAACCTTTTGACTGTCATACTTTATTCTTTACGGTCACGTATCCATAACAGGTCAGACATGTTTGCCCTTTGCATATTCCATACTCAAACTCAAAATACATCCTCATGTCAACATATCTCAGGTTTTGAGATGTGGTGTTTCTTAGCACCATCTTTTTCCAAAAGTAGAACATTACCATCTGGAGCTGCCATTGGCTCCTTGACTTTTGACCTGACATACAACACGGCTTTCCCGGACAAACCCATGGCCTTGCTCCTTTCACACACGTGACATGTTCTAACTACTTAAGCAGTATGTTGTCCACTTGTCATGGTGAGTTGTGTACATACATGCCAAACACAATGTTTAAGACTTTGAGGGCACTGAAGAAAAAGTCTGTTAAATTTATTCAAATTCGTTGTGTACATTGTTTCCATATAATCAGAATAAGACCAAAGGACATGCTGTTCCTCTTTGTTTCAGTTAATATTTCTTGTCAAACTAAAACATTTCATTCACATTAGACTTGTTAAATATTTATGTTGATTCAATTACTGTTGTACCAATTTATTGTCTAATGTCAAAGAAATTTTATGTCTTCAGTATGAGACTTCCAGCTATTACAGCTTGATTTTAATGCTAATATTAATGAAATTAACTTTTAAATTTTTTAATTTTTTTCTCTTTGAATCTTTGAATTTACTTAATTGTATTATGTAGATTAGTTCTACATGATCAGAGTAACGTTAACTGCTGTTGTCTTTAAGGTTGACCCAAAATATAGAACAGCTACAAACCCATTTTAAATATTTAATCATCATAGACTAACTAAAGAAACCAGTTCATCTTTTGTTAAATCATAAGAAAACATGAGAAACAATGCAATAGGTGGCTTATTGCAACATCTGTGACCCATTTTTTAAACTGTTTGTTTTTCAAGTAAATGTTTCGTTTCTTACTGACATCTGCACAATGTTTTTATTCTTATAAATAGCATTTTTTTCATTGGTTGTTGTTACTATACACACACATATTCACACATGTATGGTACATATCTGTCCTTTAAATTAACCTGCTCAGCTGCACATACATTAATCTGAGTATGTTATTTCTCCATAACTATACAGTACTGTTATTATTATCTGTGAAATTAAGCTTAATGTACAATCTTTTTTTCTACTCTTTATTCTATTGTGTTTTGTGATTTTTCACTTGCATTGCAGCTGCAAAGAATGAATTTCTATTCTATTCTATTCTATTCTATTCTATTCTATTCTATTCTATTCTATTCTATTCTATTCTATTCTATTCTATTCTACACAGGATGTGTTGCCACACAATGTTTAAATCACACAAACTGTTGTGTTCACCATACTGCATTCATTTATGGTATTTTACTACATTTAACAGACTTACAATTGGCAGAAAAACATTTTGTTAGTTATGGTCAGTTGTTCAAATGTGCCAAGTGAGGTACTGATTGTACAAAGAAAGATCCAACATGAAAGAATGAAAGATAAGACAACTTTCAAAGTAATATCTGACATTAAGACAAACATCCACCACAACTGACCAACAGGCCTGACCAGCTAAATAAAATTAATTCACAGCAGTTAACAAAAATATTAGAAACTTGTTCGGACAAGTTGTTGCAAGACACCGACTGTTCTTCTTATCGTCCATGCTGCATAAAACCTGCTGCTTGTAGAACTTTTGTTATGGTAAATAATGAGAAAACTAGAATAAAACAAGGAGAACTTGGACAACTGGAGCTGATGATCCGAGTATCAGTGAAATCAAAGCTGAGTTTATCATCTTAACAGTCACAGACTCGGAGCAGAGTGAGAACTTGGCTGCAACATGGATATCTCAAATCAGGCTGTGGGCGATAGGCCCAAGGGTTAAAGCAGGGAATGTTGGGCTTTTCTCTGATTGGTCAGATCATGTTCCAACCAGTTACACAATAAAATGAACAAAATGTCAATCAAAAAATGTTCCTTTGGTAAAAAATGTGATGTATTTGACAGTTTTCTTTTTTTTTTACTTGATTTAGTTGGTCTTTTGCGTTTGTGAGACAAGATACAACGTTACACTGATTTTAATGTAATGATTTTATAATTTGCTTGTTGTTTAGTAGCTTTTGTGTTTGTTGTATAGGTAACATATACTTTCTGCAACCCAGATTAAACATAAAAATAAATTAACAAATTAAACAAAGAACAAAAATCCTTTGTATAAGTCAACTCAAGTAATTTAATAAAATAACAAATTGTGTAACATTTTTGCATTGTTTCTAAACTAAGCTGTAGGTTACTTACAAAAAATACTTAAATCCTTCAAATTACTTTTTAATTCTGCAAATATTATCCAGTTCAACTGAATTTCCACACCTGAATTTCGAACAACTTATTTTTTATTATTATTTTTATATTATTATATTATATATATTATATTATTTTTATATTTTTGCATTTTTTCTATGAACTTGAACACATTTGAACAAAGTTATTTTATGAAAACAAACTTCATGGGTTTATTTTAGTTATAATTTTACAACATGGTGAATTCAAATAGAAATGTTTAAAGGTCTCCAGATCATCATCCTCTTAAATGTTGATTGTCTCTAGCTTTTACTCAAACAGCTTTTTCTCTGATGATGGTTTTACTTGAATTGACCCCTATAAATGTTTAGGGTAGAACAAACAAACAAATAAAACAAACAAGAAAACCCTATAAGAACACATGAAACTAGAAAAGCACTCGGAGAGCGCAGACCTCTGCCAAACACCTCAGTTCACACTATATTGTGATTTACACCAAACATTAACCAGTATTTTTTTTATCAAACACCTGGATCATTTATTGTGGAATTACATGCAGATGTGTTAAAAACAGCCTTATCCCACAACTATGAAGAATCATTAAAAACAATTCTCGATCCAGAATGTGATCCGGATCACCTCCAAAATCTACTCACTTCTTCTTTGGACCATTTATGATCCTTTCCTGAAAATGTCATCAAAATCCATCCAAAACTTTTTGAGTTATCATGTTAACTAACAAACCGACCAGCCCTGATGTAAACATGACCTCCTTGTTGGAGGTAATGATGACCAATAATTTGAATTAGACATAGAATGCATATATAATCACATGCTAATTTACCAGGAAGATGCTAAGTGGTGCATGTGCAGGATGAGGCGTTCTGTTAGTTTGCAACTAATTATCAAACGGTTCAGTCAACATCGTTTAAACGGGACAACAGCTGATACGGAAACACTTGGATTAAGTTGTCAGTCTGAGTTCAAACCAAGTGCCTTGCACTTTGTTTCCAGTATCAGATAAATAATGAACCACAGAAAAGCAAATAGAAAACTATCATCTTCTTTGGCTAAATTATAAAAAATATATATATATGTAAAACGAGAAAGTAATTTGCAACACAATCTAATGAAATGTGTGTGAGGGAGAGTGAAGGAAAGCAGCTGATAGCTGGAGATGATATTGTTCCAGGGGGACGAAAGCTAATAGGTTTGTTTGTGAGGAGGCTGCACCTGCTGTTTGTTAATGGACTGAGCTGTAAATAACTTTGTGAAGCTGTTAGGTTCTCTGCAGAGACTCCAGCATTTCTTTCTCTTCCACTCTTTCTGTTCTTCACCTTTTTAAGCACATGTACACACAGTTTGCAGGGTCTTTATTTTAACCTGCATGCTTCTGGAGCTGTCCAAGACGCAGGCTTCAGTGAAGCTGTGTACGTGCATGTATATCTGTGTTGCAGTATTAGGTTTTATGTGGGTGTTGTGTTGAGTGTGGAAAACCCTCTATGTGTGTATTTATAGCAGGCCATTGTTGAGCCCCCGGAGCCCTCTGTAATTGGATCTGGTCTCTCTTATTGAGAATGTCAGATGATAAATGGGACAGCGGGTGTCATTGCTCGTTGTATCCCTGTGACCACTCTATGCTTCACATGATTGCCCTAAGCTCTTATTCCCCTCAGGATTAAATGTATAAATGAACGTTTAGCTGTTGGAATTATCATTCTGAAGAGTGTGAGAGGGAGAGCAGTGGAAACCAGTTTGCTCTGTGCTGTTTTGTCCTTTATTGAAGGAACACTTGTACTGTATGATGCTGCAGAAACTCACATCTAAAATCGATAACATACGCATTGCACAAAAGTTTGCAGAAATAAGGGATAAAACTTGTGATGTTCACAGCTTGTTTTTTCAGTCTGTGTGGTTGAAGTAACCATCATCTCTTCTTTCAACAAAACTCACGAATATTTTGGAGCTATGAAGCCAAACTGCTGCAGTTTTGAGCGTGAAATATTTTTCTTTTCTTGCTTGATATATTATATCAGCTGCTCAATGGTTCAGGGCCTCCTTTGTTGTATTTTTAGTTTGAAAATGTGCCAAATGTTTTTTTTAATGGGCTGCAGGTCTGAACTACAGGCATGGCAGTTTAGCACTTTGACTTTTTTATGGAGCGGCTGTGCTGTAATACGTGCAGAATGTCGCTTGACATTATATTGATGAAATACTCTGGGCCTGAAAAAGACATTGTCTGAATGGCAGCAAGTTACATGTCCCTCCTCAACCTGCAAATATCTCTTAGCATCAATGGTGCCTTCAGAGATGTGCAAGTTACTCACAGTATGTGCACCAGTGCAGACCCTGCATGTCAGGATTGCTGGTTTCTAAAATGTGCACATGCACACTGTTTCTTTCTGCTTTGCATAGTCAACCAAAATTCATAATTTTCCAAAATCTTTTTAGACAACAGTTTTTTACTTAATTTCAATCTGGCTTTGATGAGCCGAAGCTCAGACGAGCATCTTGAGTTTCTGAACGCACGTCTCAGTTTTTATCACTGTAAAGTTTCAGTTTGTGTTTCCAAATGTAGCATTAAATTTCAGAAACATTTTGAGCTTGTGTTGTTCTGTTTTTAATCATATCATTTTCAATGTTGTCTTTTAAGTTATATTTCAACTATTTCAAGTTTTAGTGACTGAGAGACTCATATTTTTACTCCTGAACGATATATATGAATATATGAAATGATTTCTTTACAGTGTATTTAATTGGTTTGTGGTTTGTTAGTTTATCAAATATGTGATTCTGTCTGCATGATTTTGTTGCATATGTGTCAATATTTTTTCATAATTACAAACTTGCTTCAAAGATGAAACACCAGATTTAATCCAATCCAATTTATACCCAAAATAAAGTTATGTGATCGAGTAAATCTCTCAATATTTTTTGTGACTTTGCGTTTAAAACATTTTGCCTTGTTATGGTGGTTAAAAAAGAAAAATGCATTATGCAAATAATTTACATGTAAAATAGAGAAATAATTTAATACTGTGTCATTTAGTAGCTCTGTGGTTCTGTGTGCGTGTG
>SSNP01000080.1:2503551-2542341 GCA_006937955.1 Pachypanchax playfairii
CACACACACACACACACACACACACACACACACACACACATACACTTCATAGAGCCCCATCTCAGGGATCAAAGTGGCGGTAGAGGAGGGGGTCTCGCGGACAGGGTGTGGAGTGAATTTGTGTGTATGTTTGTGTGGAAGGGGGGGATTCAAGGTCAAAGCAAGCACATGGTGCAAACCAGAAAACACACCAACACAGGAAGGATGTATAAGGTGCAAAACTGTATATAAATAACTCCATCAATCAACAAGTCACCCAAAATCTGAAACTCAAAGAGTTTTAGCATTTTTTAAAAATTACAGGCACCAATTATTAAACAGTTCTGATCATCACACACTGAAAACACAAGGCGCCGTTTAATATGAGACGTAACAGACTTTTACACCGTGTGAAATGTGATCCTGATGTTTTCTTCCCTTTTTTGTAAATTATCACATCTAAATTGGCTCATTTACACGGATGTGGGTGTTTTGTGTGTGTGTGACAGAATCTCAACACTTTCTGATAATCTTACACCATTAACAACCTGCCTTGACTAGTAGCTTAGGAAGTAAACCAGGGATGTGTTCATTAAATCTCATTAGAGAAGTTTAACAGGCTGGAAGATACACTCAGCTGCTATACGGCTACATGAGAAGTGCAATAATACCCTCATTTTAATCTGAATATAATCAGCTGTCAGTTCATGTATCTGTTATTCTGAAACTTTTCATTACTACATTTCAATGGACTGGATTTCTGCTTTGTTTCTTACTAGTTTAACATTAGTTCTTTGACATCACCTGCTTTTTATTAGTCATCTTAGATAGTGCAGCCATATTTCGCTTGGGACTTCAGATTCTTGTCTTGTGTTCATGTTCAAGGTCAAGTTAACTTCTTTGATTCTAAATTGGCTCTAGCTGTGTGTGTGTGTGTGTGTGTGTGTGTGTGTGTGTGTGTGTGTGTATGTGTGGGTTTGTATTTCTGACCTCCTGGGGACCCGTTTCCTGACTTTTACTATCTTTCTGGGGTCCCAGGGTTCTTGTGGGGACCGAAGCCTGGTCCCCATGAGGGGGCCTCCCCTTTTTAGGGTTAGGGGTTAGGTTTATAGGTATGGTGTGAATAGAGTTTTAGTTAGTCTTAGGGTTAGTTATAGATCAGTAATGGTTAAGGTTAGTAAAAGGGTTTGGGTTAGGTATAAATCTAGTTACTAAAATCAATGGAAGTCAATGGACGGTCCCCATAAGGATAACAAAACACACTTGTGTGTGTGTGCGTGTGAATCTTTGTGTGTTTTATGTGGCTCTGTGATGGACTGGCGACCTGTTCTGACCCCACCACTTGCTCGGTGACTGTGTGGATAGACAGCAGCTCCCCGCGACCCTGTACATGAATAGAAAATAGATAAATGGGTAGATTTTACTTCAACTGCTTGTTTTTTTTTTCTTGGTCATTTCATCAAAACAGGCAAATGAGATCACAAATTCAATTTCAAATTTCACAAATCAAATCAAATTTCAGCTAATTTCAACAGAATGGACAAATGTGAGACTTTAAAGTGAACGAATAGTTAGGTGTTTTGAGGTGGTTTATGAATGTAACAACACAGTCTGACACAAGAAGAAACACAGTGTAAAACTATTAAACCACATGAAAATTTATAGAGATTTAAGTTGATGGAAAATGCTCAACTGAGCAGCTGTTAGCTTGATTCATCTGCATGAATTTATCCCTGATTCTTCATTCTGACTTCTGTCTACTGCAAGAAAGACACTGACTGTATATAACGTCTCCGCACAACCTCACTTTGTTAAATTTTGACTAATCCTTTAAAACTATCTGCAGCAGGTGAACGTGTGTGAGAATCCTATCCTCAAGAAATAAAAAAAATAAATAAAGCAAGAGGTTGAGACGGGACGAGCAACATGAATCCTGAGGATCAGTTTTCTTGAAAGGGTGAACGAGTCCTTCTACATCACAAACAAAGAGAGGAACAACTGTAGATGATCCGTTTATAGACGAGGCTGCGTGACAAAGACGTGATCATCTCGCGTTGAGGCAAACACTGCCAGGCTAATTAACAGAGTTACATAATCAGTCTGAGGCTGAGACCCTAATAAAATCACAAGATGCTGGCAGCAGAGCCAGCTGTCAGGTGTTGACACTGAGGACAGAATTTACAGCTTCTTTTTTCTGGATGGTACAGAAGCTCGTCTGCTGCTCTCATGGCATCTGTCTTAATATTAGTCTATTAATACATTTATATCAGCCAAAGACAAGACTGAACACTTAGAATGCCACACACTTAAAATATAAGCAGCACACTCACTGGAGACACACACTTCAGGCAGAACAAAGAGATATCGTTACACACACTTAACAAATCAGACCCATGATGGTCAAATAACGTGAGAAATGTAACAGGATTTAAAGGATACTATAAACTGATACAGACTTTAATGTCACCAGTTCAGCCCAAAATCCATGTCAGGCATATTTTATTACATATGAGCGTTCTCCTTCTTCTGACTGACCACCTGAATTCTTTGTGCCTCTAACAGATCAGTCTGCTTCCACCCCCTCTGTCATCTCTCATCCTAAAATAACCTCCCGAAACCATCTTAAACTTTTGCATCTTTTTTCATCCCGTTTATCACCAGAACATCTGCATAAGATCAAAGATAACATGGTGATAATGTGACACCATCTGTAGTATTATTGATTCAACCTTTTCGCTGAATCCAAATGGCTAAATAAGAGTTCATTATAAAGTCAGAACACAGATTTGAATCAAGTGTAATCTACATGGTGAAATTATTGTACGATCACCAACAGATTTTTAGGTGTTTGAACATGAGATGAAAAAAAAAAGAAGAATGAAAGAAAGTGTAGAATATACAAAAGACAAATCAGCTGCTTTTAGGAGTTTTTTTTTCCTTAAACAAGGAAGTTATCCAAAACCAACATCCTGTGTTTATTCAGTTATTGTGTTTATAATAGAATCATATTTCAGTACTGAAAACTAATTCTGTCTTGACTTGATAGGGCAACTAAAGAAAACCAGACAAAATTAATAGAAAAAAAAGAAGCCTTTATTTGTTATTTTTAATCCGACTGAAGGATTCAAACCTCGTGGAGTCCAAACAAAATTCAAAGGAAACACACCTGAATGTTTGTTCATTTGTTCCTCCTTTATTCTGTCAGGAATGTCTTACTGGAACACATTCTATTCATAACTCAGAGAAACAAGCCAGAACAAGTTACCAGCGATTCATCAAACACAAACAAGAAAAACCAACACGTGTTTTACATCAAAACAAAAAACTTAAAATAAAATTTGCAGAATCAATTATTTTTATTTCAGTATTTTATACCGAACAGTGCTCGGGTCAGACAGCTGGGAGATCTTTGGTTTGTTTAACACTTTTGACGTCAAGAGGTCTGTTGAATCGCCACAACGAGTGATGTCTTTTATTTTGAAAGCGTCAGCGTTTACAGGAAGTGGCGCGTTTACCTGGCTGTAAAACAGGTGAGGTGATGTCATGGAAAAAAAAAAGTGTAGATTTGTTCATTCGGCGTCTGTAGCTGTTTTTCCTTTGAGGAACGATCGATCACTGTGAGTAAAACTTTAATTGGAGTCATGACTCATCATGTATATTGATATATCAAGTCAGAGACAAAAGTCAAAAGGATAAATTGTTCTGTTTAGTTTTAAGAAACTTGGCAAAGAACTACATTTTCACAATCACTGCAAATTATAAAGTTAACTCACCCTTACAACGAATTTATAATCAGAAAAATAGAAATAACGAGTTTGATGGAACAAACAGAATAAAGGAAATCAAAGTTTCATCTTTGTTCATTAAAGATTAATAAGACAGTTTATAAGTACTTTTTGTGAATTAGCAGGTGTTTTTTATACAGAACAGCAGTTTATTCAATTGTGCTTCTGGTATTTTGGTTGTTTTGTGACTCTAATATATTATACTATATTTCTTTTAAATCAGATACTCAATATTCAAACTCAGTTTCTCTCTTTTTTCTGCATCAGTGAGCAGGAAAAAAAACTGTGCTGTTATTTTTGTAGGGTTAAAAAAAAATCTGTATTGTTTCCATAATCAAGTCAATACAAAATGTTCTGCAGAGTTTCACGTAACTCACAGAAAGATGGTGCAGTTCCTTTTAAAACTAGAAGATGGTTACTTCTTCTTTTTAAAGAGCTACTTCCTTCTTTTCAGCTGTTTAGTTGTGTTTGTTGGTGTGTTACATCTGCTGGTAGTATAAGCTGAGGTTTGTTTGGCCTTGTTTAACGGTTGGATTTAAGAGTTATAGACTATGTTTCGGAAATGAGCTTTGAATCTGGATTCAGTCGGACAGACACTGTTTGTCTTTCACAACAACAGGAAGCCTGAGTGACGTTTAGGCTCGACCTTTGACTTCAGCTTTCATAAAGGCGATCAAGGACTCCCGAGCTCTCCTAGTTACTGTGATGGGTAAGTAAATCCATACTGTGGTTTTATTCAGTGTTTCTAACTGTTGGCTGATATACAGGAAGCGTTTACTGCTTGTTTAAATCCCCCCCTTCAGTCCAAAATGTTGATTCCATATGTAAAAAACATTAGAAAGAAAGAAAGAAAGAAAGAAAGAAAGAAAGAAAGAAAGAAAGAAAGAAAGAAAGAAAGAAAGAAAGGCTGCAACTGTTGTGTATATCTGCATAAAACCTAAATCACACTGCACAAAGTGTTTCATGTTTTTAGTAAATTCTCTGAACTCACTTTCCAAACTGGAAAAACAAATTACACGTTCTTTCCTCTGCCAGTTTGTTTTTAGAGTCTTTTAGATGCCTGAATAGTTGCAATGGAAATCAACATGCTTTGTTATTAAAGATGTATTTTTAGTATACAGTATATTATAGAGTAATGACAACAGAAGTACAGAGACATTTTTGGACCAGTTGTTACTCATTTTAAACAATGTTGGGTCGGCGCAACAAATGAAAGAAAAGGTTGTAGTGCTTTAAAAAAATATAAGTTTCACAAGATCTGAGCAAAAAATAACATTCTTAATGATAAAACATGTTTTAAAGATCAGGCTGTGCGGTGGGGTGGCAGATTCCATGTGGAGTTTCCATGTTCTCTCTGGGTTCTCCAGCTTCCTCCCGTGTGGTGCCAAAATGTTTTTGCCCCATTCAAGTTTCTCTTTTTTTAAATGTTTGTCACACATAAAGGTTTCAGAAACTTAGTGACTGCTGTGTTGTATGTACTGATTCTCTGTCTGTTTATATGTTTAATTCATTTTATGTTATTTTAAATTACCTCTTCGGGCCCGAGAGATCTAACTGATGAAAGTTTGTGGAGGTTTGGGAACTGGATTTGCTGAGAATATTTAGGTAATTTACCAAAACGTTACCAGGCGACAGAGAGAATAACAACAGTAAAGATTCCTCTGATCGTGTGCGTGTATGTAGTTCTGTAATCATGGTTGTAACTGCTCCGTGTTTGTGTTCCAGCTGCAGATCCCTGAACATGGAGGAAGCGTATCATGAACTCTATCAGCAGTTTCTTTGCTTGAGGTCACTTTGCCTGAAACAGGCGGCTCTGCTGCGTCAACTCACAGCAGCCCTGCAGAAACAGTCAGGTCTGTGTTTCAGCTCTGAATGCTCCTGAACCGTGTGTCAGCTATTAAACTCAGTCCATTCATTGCTCTGCAGGTTCTCCTGGTCTGAACAGAGAAGTGATCTACATCCCCACGCAGTGCAGTCATGAAATCCCTCCGTCTCTGTATGAAAAGCCTCAGCCGCTGAGAGCTGCAGCGTCTGACTCTGCAGAGCCGCATCGAGCCGATCATCTTCTTGCTGAAGACATGTTGAAGCTCTGCGTGGATATTCCTGGTCAGAGAATGCAGGATGTGAAGACGCAGAAAGTCAACATGTTCACGTGGACTCCAAGCTCCTCGGGATTCCACGGAACCTCCTGCAAATTCCCATCTGATCCAAAGCAACCTGATGAAGACAGAGTTCAGCACACAGCGAGAGTGAGTGTCTTTATAAAAGAAAAGTTTCTCCGTCTGTTGAACGTATTTTAAAATTCTTCCTTTTTTCCGTGATGTTGTCAGATGCCCGTAACTGACTTTACCTCAAAGGTCGATGACCTCCTCAACCAGGCAGGAGGAGCGATGGTGTCGGACGTGGCGCTGCACTCTCATGTGTGTGAGTTCTGCCAAGCGGTTTTTCCTGGAGACTCGACAACAAGAGGAGAGTTCCTCCGACATCTCTACACCCACGTCACATAGATCAAACATTAGTTCCCTCTGACTTAAAATGGATGTTTTCATGATGCATGCACAGATAAACTCTCTGTAAAGAGTGTGAAGGGGCATCAGATGCAGACGTTTCTGTGTGACATTTTAAAGCATTTGCTGACATTTTTTTTAAAAGTGTCATGGCCCCCAGTGAATCAGATCCCCAAAATGGTTTCATTTGATCTTAACATACAAGTGAAAATAAATCTTATTTATAGCAAACAACTTAACCCGTCATCAGAGGAACGTTCTTATATTACAGTAATAATTAAGACACATTATGCAGAATTATCTACACATGACCAGAATAAAGTCTTTGTTACCGAGCTGTTTTATTTCTTTCATGTGTCTCATCTGTGATAGCTTAAATTAAAAGTTTTAACACCATAAATACATCTGTCTGTATATATACAGATCGTTATCATCTGATATTAAATTACTTTGGCTGCCTTATTGAAATAAAACTGCATTAAAGGGGTTTAAATAGATGAAACAAAAAGATTCTGTAATGTTTTAGTGTGGATATTTTCACTTTAAATGTCTGAACTTGATTTTTGTTCCTTCCCAAAAAAATAAAGAAAATCTTCTCCAGTTCTTTTTCTCTTGGTCCTTTATTTTCTCGTTTTCGTCACAGCCAGATCCTTTTTTTAAGTCGTACTTGGTTCAGACCTTTTCCCCCAGTGAAGATTACACCAGTCTTGATTGTACACAGATTTTTAAATTCAGTTTTGAGGTCTGTATTTTTTACTAAATGTACTTGTAAATCTGTGTTACTTAAAAGCTCTAACATTTATTACATCATTTAGTCAAAATATAACAGGATTGCAGTATTTTGTCAAAACACTTCACATCAAAATCCCATTCTTGCTGCATATAGAATAAACTTCTTTATGTGTTTTAGGTTTTTGGAGGCCAATGTTTAAGAGGCTGAAATCTCCCTGTTTGTATAGGGAAATTCTGTGTTTTTGGCTTACCTGCTTTTTAAAAGGACATTTCAGAATTTCTGTCTTCTTCCTGGGATAATAATATAGGAAATGTAAGGACACGGTGAAGCTGATGCTGCTTTTTTTTAAAAAGTTTGTCTGTAGGTACTACTGACTAATTAAAATACTGCAAAAAACAGCAGTTTGTGAGCTTATTAATTATGTTGAGAAAACTAAATAAGATTACATTTTAAATAAGTTTAAAAGAAATCCAGGGATAGTCTTTTTTCCTGTTTCTGAGGTACAGTGAAGGCATCGTGATGTCAGATTGTGGGTTGAGATAAAGATTGAGGAGGCTGGATGATTATACTCTGAGCGGCTTTCACATCAGATTTGGCTGCAAAGCTGAACAGCTCACTGAACGACATCTTTTCAGACAGTGACGACAGGCTAAAATTATGGTTGAGTTTCAGAGTTGGTTCCATTTGCTGCCCCCTCAAGCACAGAATAAATGTAATTCTTAAAAACTCACCCAAATACATTGGACTTGCACTTAAGACAAATAAATTTTGCAGAAACGCTCGTGAAATGAAATGGAATGCATCCGCTCAAATTAAAAATGCTGATCAGGATTATCTAAAAGCTATTTATGGAATTTGAAAGCAGACGATGCAACTTCCTACTTTCACTCTCTTTAATGGTCCTTCTGATATTTGTCATCAGATCAGCTTTCTGGTTTCGGATGTTGTTACTGCAGAAATAACTGATACTAAAAATAAAAGTCACAGTTTTAACACTAATTGATTGTGATGACAGCTGATTGATGATAAGAGCTCCTCTTCTCTGATGATTTTAGAATCACAGTAAAGAATAAAAAATCTCAAAGTGTTGCTTTTATATAATCTGTTCTGGTATATTATGTTATGAGCAAACCAGAAGTTAGTGGCAGCGTGACGAGTTTTGAAAGCTTGTTTTGATGTGGACTCAGAGCATCATGTTGAAAATACACTTAAATCTGGGAGCCTCAGTCTCTGCTCTACTGAAAGTCATGATATGGTGCATCCTTTATTTTAACAATTCTGTTTCCAAACAATCAAGCACACTTTGAATTTTTTAAGCTGGATTTAAGTAAACTCCTCTCAGACTTTCTGAAGGTCTCTTCAAATTTTTCTCTGGACTTTAGCTGTTTTTTTCAATCATTTGCTATTTTTAAGGCTTATTTTTGTCAATAATAATGATATAAATAATAATTATTACTTAATAAATCACACTAGGGAAATTATTTCTCTGTATTTGACTTGATTGATCACCGAGGAGCAGTGCGCTTACATCTGTATTTGTATCTGTATACTGTATATCATAAGTGTGACGGTGTTTCAGGTTGGATAAATGGGGTTACTATCATTAGAGCTGTTAAGACCTATAGCACATTGTACATTATATACTTGTTATTGTCATGTCTCTGTAAGGCTCTAATGAACCAGCAATATTTTATGACTAAATCCTCGAAACTAATCTGAATTTATCTGAATAATCCAAGGTTTGCTTTGTGTGTCTTCACGCTCTCTAATGTGTGTGTGTGGATGAACGTTGATGACATCACCAGTACCGGTGAGTCACGACAGCTTCAAGGCTCGGAGCGTCAGTGCAACAAACAAGATGACAGCAGGAGTGTTGCTGGTTGTGTGACGCAGCTCCTGCTGCCTCTTCCACACATCAGAGCTGCCAAGAAAATAAACTCATCCTCTAAGGAATACAACGCACCATGGATTTAAATCAATGAGCAACATTTATTAAGATATAACAAAATAAATAATCTGTTCTGCAACATAATAAACGGAGGAAGTTACTAGTGCTCAAAAGACAGGCAGGTGTAATTGATACACAGCAAACTACCGTACTGATGTAATTTGTGATTAATGTACAAAAACGGAAATATTTCTATCAACATGAGCTGATTTAATCCATTTTAACACTTTTTTTATGGGAGTAAAATAGTTTGATTCAACTTGAAAGAGCCGCTGTATCAAAAGTAAAGCACCATAAGGCTCTTTCTGTAAACATCTGCATCTTTTACTTTTCTAAACTTAATTTAGAAAGAAGCAGTCGCTCTAATTTACTGTAAGCTATGCCTCAAAAAACCGCAGGATTATTTTTAAAATGAGGAGCTTACATAAAGATTATCTTGTTAGTTTAACATTATTAAATACACACCAACATCCAGTGAATCTAAAAAAAAAAAAAAAAATCAGTGATCACCTCATTTTGAAAAATGCTGATTTCCTTTTTTTTTTTTTTAACATTTTTGTAAAATGATGGATCTTCTTTGAAATTATTATCTCAAATGTAGAGTTTTTTTTTTTTACTGCACAACATTAAAGTCAAAATCAGAAGAAAGCAAAAGTCAGCTTGCACTCCCTCAACTGCCAGAGGGCCCTAGAGCAAGACACCATCCCTCAAAGCATCTGTGTTTAATATTTCAAGCAACTCAAGCTTAAAATATGTATACATTTTCACAACATTGGGGATAACGCATCATCCCAAGTTTAAAGAATGAAATTGCAGTTGTAAGAAACACATCAACTTGTTCTGCAGCAGAAAGTTAGAAGACGGAGGAAGATGGAGACTCTTGTTTTCATCTGATGCACATGCATTATGAGATCTACACTTGTTAAAAAAGCTTGTTTTAAACTCAAACATAAGGATAATTCAAGTCTGACTTGTTCCAACTTTACCACATTCACCCCTGACAAAAACAGAATATCCATCGGTTTCCTGAGGTGAGGAACTTCAGAGCATAATGCTGCAACTTCTCCACTAAAAACACTTTCCTTCTGTGAAAACTACAGAGTGCTGCTCCATGTGGAGAAACTTCAATCAGTTTCCAAAGTTGCAGTGCCCCCTGCTGCTGCGTTAAACCTGTTTCATCTGTGGCAGGTGAAACCTCTGAGACGACGACGTTCACAGAAAGAAACTGGGACAAAAACAGTGTTTCTTCTAGCTACCAAATATAAAAATGGAATGTTTAGAACCTCATTCACAATTTTGCTCTCGTATGTAAATTCTCAAAATTCTTTACTGTTTTGAATTTGTTTCAGATAGGAGTCTTTTCTCCATCACAGGTTCTTGTGATTTGTTTAGTGGACTTTAGTTAAATAATTCACTGGTCCGAGCACAAATTCCCTGAGAACCACGAATGGTCTCATTTCCCCCGGTGGTTGGAGTTTATTGTTGGATCTTTGGTGACACAAGGGCTACTGCTCCTGCTCGCTGCTATTGATGTGTTTCGTTCCACTTTGCTGTCATGATCTGTGGGGAGATGGAGATTTTAGGATGAGACTCGATTCAAGAAATAACTTAGAAGTGACTTAAAAGTATACAGTATCATTCACACTGAATGTTACAGGCCAGTGTTTTGTTTAGGGTCTGTACTGAACCCAATAGGATATGATACAATATGATGTCCAATCAGTATGATATGACACAATATGACATAAAGTATTAAATGATACAATACATGATACGATACGATGCCATATTACATGATACGATACGCAATGCGATACGATACAATAAACTTTATTATCGTCTTGGGAAAATTTATTTTACACACATTGTCCAAGTATTTGCCTTTAATCAATGGATTAATGAATAAAATGTCAAAGCAGTTTTATAAAATATAAACAAAATCTATCAGTATGATTTATGCACAATATTGTTTTAAAAAGATATGTGTATATATAGGTTATGTATGGTGACATCAGGTAAACTAGAAAGGTACTCAGAGAGCGCAGACCTCTGCCAAGTGGACATATTGTAGAAAGTACTATGTCAGTATCCTTAAAAAAAATTCCTGGATCCAGACGTTAATCCGGATCACCTCCAAAATCTAATCAATTCTTCCACGGGTCATTTCTGACCATTTACAACAATAGTTGCCAAAAGGTGGCACAATTTACCTGATGTCAACCAATGTATGGTATGTATATAAAAGCAAAACAAAACTTTATTAACTGATCCCTACTACAGCACCAAGAAACAAATTACACAACTCACTCAGTCTTTGTGAGATATTTTTAAAAATGTTGACTGAAACAAATGACTTTGTGATTTCTGTAACACCTTAAAATCTACTGTGTTTGATTTACTGTGACTGCGAAATTCAGCTCTACGGTAATGGAGGAAGAAAGAATAATAGCAATGCAGAAGATAAATACGATTTAAATCCCAGTAATCAAGACGCAACTGGTATTTAAGGAGCTTTGAATGATAGTTTGGGGAATTTAGCAGGAAACTCTCCCACATGAACTGAAGTCATCATGGTTTATATGACCAACCCAAGCTGCTGAAAAACAAAATGTCCCTAGAACTGTAGAGTTGAAGGACTTTTTGGCTGCTAAAACAGTGATGAAGCTGAAACACCATGTGGGCATGGCATAAAACACGCTGAACAAAAGTTGATACTCATATTTATGCTAACAGATGGACTGATGTGCATAACCAGACTGCAAAACTCTGAGAGAAACACATTCGACAACAGATTATTTTTTTATGTTTGAGGTATAAATAGCCTCCACTGCGTTTCATTTATATTCCTTATGAAAAAAAGTTGAGTAATAAATGTATTTACCCCTTTTAAAATCCTTCACGTGAATTAAACAACGCTTCTTTTATTAATATGAAAATTGTACATCAAGAAATAAGTAAAAACACAAATTTTATATCATTTAATGTTTATTATCTACAATGTCGGTGTAAAACATACTATCTACATAAGAGACTGTGGAAAATAAACTAAAACAATATGCTGAAAGAAAGTGGAAGAAAGTTCAGATTAATGAGAGACACGTGAAGGAAACTCGCATGAGAGGAAAGATAAGCAAACAAAAACATGACAAAGTGAGAGACACTGACGCCAGAAATGAAACATATGTCTCTTTTTTTTTTTTTCCATAGTCTTTTTGGTAGAAGGAGAGGATGTATAAAAAACACTGTGCCATTTCCCTGCCCACGCATTTTATTTTTGTACACTGTCGCTTGGTGAGTCAATGCAACGCCCCTCCAATTACCTCCCACTCTATCGCCCCCACGCCCCATCCATCCCGCCCTTCAGCCCACGCGCCTAACACATTCTGACGTCAGTGACTGCTAAGGAGGGAGGGGAGGGTCCGATTTTGTCGCCCACAGAGTACTTCCTATCCCCCCTCCCTTTCCGCCTCCTCATGTCTTTACTGTCTTCCTTCTCCTTTGCTTCATCTCTTCAGCTCTACACAACTAACTTATCCAGATAAATTACTTTTTTCCCTTTTCTTCTTCTTTTTTTTTTGCGAGGAGCTGTGATGCATCACAAAAGTAACAGGGTATTAAAGAAGTGCTATAACAGTACAACACACTCCCCTCTCTTTCTCTCTCCTCTACCCTCCGTATCTCTTCCTCTCCACCTCCTTCTGTTTCCCCTTCTGACTTTTATCCTTTCTGATTTACAGTCTGGTGAAGTTCAGCTGCGTGTGGTGGGAGGCGTCACCTCAGAGAGATTCTGACTCACTGGGGTTCAAACTGTAGAGTTATAAAATATTCATTGTTTTGGGAGGTTAGGAAGTCTCTGTCTATCATTCTCAGTTCAACCTCACCTTCACCTCAACTGCTTTTAACATGGTATTTAACATTAATTTCAAGCACTGATTAACACTTTTAAAAGGATATTTATTGTCTTTTTGGAAAAAGGCTGATACTAACGTTTCTTTCTAACAGATATTGTTTGATTGGAACTAAGTTTTTCATCACAGCTGGGATTTATGTCAATCTACGTCTACACTGAGTTAATAAAGAGAAATTCTGATGTTTTCAAGTGGAGTTCTGAGAAAACACTGTACATCTTGTTAAACAACCTCAATTTGGAGAAATAGAGATTAGTTCTGAAGCTAAATGCTAATCGCTACGGGACTCAGACTAAAGTGGGTTTAAACCTTCTTAAAATGTCGAGGCGGTCATGCAAACAGAATGTTGTAGGACAGATGGAAACTCAATCAGCTCTAATGAAGCTCCAGTCCCTCCTTTTACTTTGAAAAACTATTTTATAAACTTTACATTATATTTATTATTCTAAACAATATATTTCTTCAGGGGTATTCCAGGCTGCACAGGAAGTGCCACATCAAGCTATTTGTGATCATAAAAAAACATTACTGTGTAAATCTTTGCAATGTGAAACTAATGACAGCTTTCAAATAGGATACTTTAAATAAGCCTGGAAATATTACATGACACGATTAGACCTTTAAAAATTTACCTGTAGAGTGAATTCCTTCTGACCCCAGGCTGAGCTTCCCTGATCGGTCATGTGACACCATCCGTGCCAATCTCAGCCCTTCATCCATTAGAGTTTGCTGTATGAGATGGCGACTCCAGTTGGCAGGGTTAAGGGTGTCGCTGTGAGGACGAGGAGATGGAACCTGGCTGCACTGTGAGCTGGTGTCTAAAAGGACAGACAGATCTGATCAGTTCTTACAGAAACACCAGGAGGATGATGTCTGATTTGAAAGAACTCCGTTTAACTTGATTTAATTTGAAGTGTTACCATGTGTCGTGCAGTCCAGGCTTTCTGAAGACAAGCTGTCATCATCTGCTCTCTGTGTTACACTCTGTGATCCCTCCACTCCAAGTACCGGAGACGCACTCTCAGCTCCGATCACCTACAAATCATCCCGAGCACAACCCATTAAAAATCAAGTGAGACACTTTAGTCAGAGGATGTTTAGCAACCAGTAGTAAATACCTACCTCATGTCTTGGTCTCTTCTGAGACAAACCGCTGTTCTCATCTGTATTAGACCTGCGGAACATTTAAAAATATAATTATTTGCATGTTTAAAACATAAACTGATCTAATTCCCTCAAAAAAACATCACAAACAGACTTTAAAAAGTGTTTTTAGATGTTTGATAAAGTATTTTGACCATGCTATAGTAAAAACAATGAAAAAAAGACGGTGTATTTTTATTATCGTCATTTAAAGTATTTAAGTTCTTCATTTCTTTAAACTAAGTTAAAAAAATGTTTTATTTTTCAAAATAAATTAGATTTTTTTTTGTCACAATCTCACTGTTACCTCACAGTGTTTGCTTTATTCCAACATTATTCTCAGAAAGATGACATTTTTTTCTAATGTGGTGCTGATACTCAGACAAATGTGAAGATGAATGAATTTGACATGATAATTAAAACAACTCAATGACAAATAAAGAAAGAAATGACATCCGTAATGTAACTACGTAGACTTTTAAAAACTAATAAATTTTAATCACTGAAACGGAGTATTTGAAACTCATTAGTAAACTAAAGAGGTTTTAGGTTAACTGCCGTCATGATCTAGAGTCACTTATCCCCTGGTGGGCTCAAACAAACCACGTGGAAGAAGTTCAATAAAACCTCTAAAACGACTCACTGATCCTGAACCTGCTGGTTTCTAATGGTCTATAAAGCGTCCTGGTTCTGATACTGTCCAACAGGTGTGAGTTTTCTAGTTCATGTCCTGCTGCTCTGCACGTCACTCTTCTCTGCAGCCAACTCCCTCACCTTGCGTGCTTTAGTGTGGACGTGTAGGCACATTTTCTGGCCACCTGTCGAGCCAGAGAAAACAGCTCCACCCTTCTGAGCAGAAGTGCGTTGTCACGCATGCAGAACTGGGCTGCAGCTTCGTTGATGATCAACTGAAATAAAAAGACTGAATTAACGAGTGAAGCTGCAATTCAGACCGTATTAAAATCTGGTCTGTGGACACTTCAGCAGGTCATGAAGCTTGATGTGACTTCAGGTAGAGGGTTTGTTTTTACCTCATGATGTGTGAGCTGTTTGCCTTCTCTTCTCTTTGAGTCAAAGCGTCCATAAATAAGACTGTATTTCCTGATCTCCTCCTCCTTATTTGCATCCTGGGACCCCATTCTGAAGATGTGCCCCACAGTTTTTGCCATCTTCTTGTTCATCCTAAGCAAAGTCTTCACTTCTGCTGGATCTGACATGGGGAGGGTCCTAAAGAGCTGATCTACACTTTCCACCACTGCCCTTGCTGTCTCTCCATCCAGCTGACCCCCGGGCCAGGCTGACAGAGCTGCCTGGGTGAAGGATGCAGATGGGACAGGGGACGTGGAAGGACCAGGAGGACATGTGGGCAGGAGAGGTGGACTAGTTGGTTCCTCTTCTGTTCCAGATACAGAAGCCAAAGTGCTGTTGCCATCAGGCTCTGGGCTGAGCCAGTGGGGGTCCATAGGGGACAGTTTTTCTCTGTAGTGTGTGTCTGGTGGTTGTGGAGAGGCTTGGGAACAGGGGCTTCTTGGACTCCCGCTGTACATCGGGGTAAGACATACCCGATCCTCTCTTTCACAGGGGGACCCCGGCTGCCCGTTGCTAACAGACTTTCTTGGCCCACCAGCTGCTCCACTTGGGCCCGTCCCCTCAACTTTAAACAGAGGGATCCCCCCGAGGGGAACGTTGGCGACAGGCTGGCTGAAGAGGGCAGGGTTAGCCGCCCAGTCTCGGAGAGCCTTCTGCAGCCTACGCACGTGCAGTGGTTTGGTGGCCATGCCAACTAGTGCCATGATTTCCAGAAACTCCTCCTCTGCAGCCTCACAGAGCTGCTGCACGTCGTCACCTCCCTGCTGGATGAAGGTTTCATAATAGGCCAGCAGGTTGGCCCTCTGCAGCACCCGATAGAGTTGCAACTCCCCAAGAGTGCGTGGCAGAGACATGGCACTCAGCCCTGGAAAGTTTATGCAGGAGAAAGGAAACACATGAACCTGCAGACAGAAAAGTCCTGGGCATGTTAAAAATAAATAAACAAATAAAGAGTTTAACAACTTATTTGAGGCTTCAGGCAACATTTTAAGCTTTTAAGAAGTTTTGCATGCTTTAAAAACAAAAAAGATCTCGCCTTATTTTTCATGTAAGAGCATTAATACTCTTGAATCTTTCTTACCTTTTCAGGTCTCTTGTACGGATGTGTTGGAAGAGAAGCGTTAGTTTGGCAAATGTGTCTCTCCAGTGTCTGATCGCCGGGAATAAAACTGACAAAAGAAATAAAATGTCACTTTATCGTTCAGACAGGTGTCTGTTTTTAGACTGAAGCAGAAACAGGCTACTTGGATCACAACCTCCTCGACTGGAAGCAGCTCCTCCTGAGCCAGATGTCAGAGGAGGACTCCCTGCTCTGCGATTATGATCCGATTCGTTCCTCTTACCTCTTTGCCCAGAGCTTCCACGGCGCAGACTGCCGTAGTAAATCCCCTTTGCGTGTCGCTCCTCGTCTGATATCACTGGCAGAAATCCTCCTCCGGCGCACCGTATTGGTTGCTGGCTGCCTTTTTGCCGTCTGTGTGGGCAGGAGAATGACGGGGGCGGACTGCAGCACGCCATCTGACCGAAAAAGAGCCTTCCTCTCCCGGTAGAGAGGCGGCTTTTAAATACGAGATGTGGGTGGTGGTAGTGGGGGCTTGAAATTAACCCTCTGCGTCTTGGAGATTAGTTCTTTAAATGCATAAGCTTTGGGGGATTCCCAGAGCTTTGACATCTAGAAGACCCCCAAACTTATGTATGTAGGTAGGGACTAATAAATAAGTGTATGCTCAAGAGTTTCTGTCTCCCCCTTTTTATGTGGGTGGAAGTAAATTATTCCAAGAGCAGCCCACGAGTGAAACTCCACCTTTAAAAAACATGCCAGTTGTTTTGATTCGCAGTTTTTAAGATGCCAAATCATCAAATAAAGCTGAAAAGGTCAGCAGCAGTCTAATGATGCTGTTTAATCCTTTTATCTTGAAACAGCTCAGTGTCTCAATGACTTTACATAAATAAGGGGGAAATAATAAATAATAAATCTTGGCCTCACAGCAAGTAATTGAGTCTTATTTGGACTTAAATGAAATCTCTTACAGAATTTATCTTGAAAATTCAAACAATGATCATTACAAAGTGGGTTTGATGACTAACCATAATGGCATTAAATGAAATAACTCTAATGTCATCATAAAAAAAAGTCCGAAAATGTAATTTTCCAACGTGAACCATGTAATAAATAGCTTTACATGTTTAACAGCAACACAAAATTTAGTTTGATGAAAACATTTCTACTCAAGTAGTTGCAGGTGTATTTGTGTATATAAGGTTTGTTGTGTCATGATAAAACAAAGTTTTATATAAATTAGATAAATACATCAAATGAACAATAAGAAATGATAAAACACATGAATTTATTTATGAATTACAAAGATGAACTGAACTGTAGAAACAGTTTGTGACAATGTAAACAAAAATATATCTTCATGATCTGTGTGTTATTAAACCTAGGCTGGTTGACATGTTTTAACTTAATCTGTGCAACTTTTAATTTACTAACAGAAACAGGGACTTGTTCACCTTAACCTATATACTATACAGACATTGCTAATAAGGCAATAGAACAAGCATGATGCAAAAGAATGGGAAACTAACAGAACTTATTTCACTAAATGCCTTTAAATCCAGACTGAGATCACTTTAGACAGCCTCCCTAAATTGCAACTACTTTTCTTAATTTGTGTGTAAATGAATCGTTATTTGTTGGAACTGAAACTTTTTTTGCCTCTTTGCCAGGACTCTCTTAAAAAATTGTTTTTTTAATCTAAATTTAACTTTCCTGGTTAAATAAAGGTCAAATAAATACAATAAAACATAACAAAGGAATTAAAAACACAAACAAGCAAATCACTTTAGTTTTTTTTTATATAAAAAAGAATGCTAATAGTAATCTTATCAAATTCAATTTGTCTTTTAGATAGTATGAAAGCCCATTTCAGCCACTTTGATTTTTTTTTTTTTGTCAGAAACACTATCTCAACATTATGACTTAACATCTAATATGAGATACTGAGTCATAATTCTGAGATTGTGGCTCATTTCTGATTCACAAAATATTTTTTGTCCTTCGGTGGAACCAGTTATAGCGTGCAGTTTGGGATTAAAACGCTAGATGGCGGTAGCGTCCTTCGGTTTATCGCTAATATCCGAAGAAGAAGAGGAAACTTGACGAAAGTAGGAAACAGAGCAAAAGAAAAAATAACACGAGCAGTTGGCTGTTAAATATTTATGTCAAAGGTATATGTGACATTCAGTGTTTTATGCACATTTGTGGATTATATTATTACTTGAGGACTGATTCTGTGTTCGCAACAACCCGTCAGGAAGCGCTAATAACAGCTAGTTCAGTTACTGTTACTTGCTTTAGGAGTTAGCAACTGTCGTGCTAAAAAGGCGTAAATACTCGCTGTACTTGTTGTCTCGTCGCTTTATTGAAGCTAGTACTCTATTTGGTGAAATATTGTCCTGATATTCTGCATAAAAATAGATAATTTTAGCTGTTTTCGTCATGCTCCTTCATGCTAACAGCTTGGCAGCTGCTAACGACCGTCGTAAAAACAAAACACCTGAGATACAGACAGATTACGGTCAGAGGTGTTTAACTCATTACATGACATGTAACTTCACCATAAATGTTTACACAACCAGTTTCTTCGTAGGACTGGACATTTTGTAAATGTCAGAGTTGAAAGTTTGGTGCTGATTTGTCGAACAAAATCTTTCAAAACTAACAGTCTTTGTAACTTTAATACATACTTCTAATACAACCAGACAATATTTAGTACAGGGTCAACAAGATTGTGATATTCCTCCAGTTTTTGTGTCTATTTTATTGTATTTTGTTAGTCAGAAATGTCAGAGGAAGTGTTCTGTTTCTGCTTATCTAAACTGACCTGTTGCTTTTCAGCCCCCATGTGTCATGGGACACTGTGATGGACCTGAATCTTTGTTAGAAGATCCCCCCTTTCATTGTTGAATGAGACTCTGTAGGTAAACTGCTGCTGCTGATTATGGATTTAGAAGTTCCTCTTCCATGAACTCCAGCTTTATAGCTCTTCAATCTGGCAATAGTAAACATGGAGAAAGATGCAGCTGAGAAAGAAATGGAGGATGAGGAGGTTTCTAATGATGATTTTGCCCCAGAAGCCAGCTTTGGTCAGCAGCAGGCCACAGAGACCAACGAGTACATGCAGGGGGATGGAACAACCCATTCCAATGCTCAGGAAACCCCAAATCTAGTCACCCAGCAAGACTTTGGAGCTGATGAAGCAGATGATTGTGGATTTACAGAAGGTAAAGAGGATACTGAGGAGTTTCTGGACGAGTTTGAGCATAGTAGGAGTGAAGATCAAGAGAACCCCCTGGTTATAAATCAAGAAGAGGATGAAGCTGCGAAGGAGCAGCACATGAATGGAGAGTCAGTCTGGAGGAGCATTGGAAGTGGAAGGAGGTGCAAATTAAAAGGCGGCGGATCAGTGTTTGAGCAGAGTGGCTTTTCCTCATTTCAGAGAGGCAGTGTTATGTCAGGAGGTGGTCGGCACAAGCAGACTCGCAGACGCAACCATCACCACCATCAGCAGAACCGAGGTCGCAGGAGGACAGGCAACCAACTTTTCTTAGCTTTCAAAGAGATGCTTTCAGAGTCTCTGAGCTTCTGGTGCATCTCGTGCATCCACATGTTGATTGAGATTATCGTGACATTAACACACAATTGTGGAGTTGGAGTGGAAACTGGAGTTTTGAAACTTTACAACTTGGGGCAGCAGCTTCTTCTAAAGATGACTGATGTACCTGGAATGAAAGCAGATATTAGTCGAATTTTGAAATGGGTAAAATGCACAGGAGCAAACCTCGTGGATAAGTCTGTGAGGTCTGTCAAGTGGCTGAAGTCGGCTGTTGTATCCTGTGTCAGACTTTTCTGTGCTTTAGTTATTCTCAGCTTCCAGTGGGGAAGGGGGGTGTTAGTCCGTATTGGTGGAGAAAGGGGAAAACGCTGTTGGACAGCTTTTCAGGAGTCAAGGTTTTGGAAGAGTCTGCTGTCCCTGCTGGATAGAGTCTGGAAGAGGTTCAGGAGAAATGGCCACACTCCTCCATACTCACCTGAGTCACCTGGCAGAGGAAGAGGAGAGCCAGGCCAGGAGTTGGAAAGACTTTTGGCGTTGGCTGAAGTACCAGAGGGTGAGCTTGACCCTTTTACAGTGCTGGGTGTGGAGGTCCATGCCACAGAGGTTGAGCTGAAGAAGGCCTACAGACAGCTGGCTGTCCAGGTGTGTGGGGTGGATGGGAGAGAATAAAAGTAAACTCAAGTATTTACTGTAGATTCTAAAATAACAATAGATAAATGTCAGTTTGTTTTTTTTATACACTCAATCAGTTTTTTCCTCTGTTTGTTCTCTTTCAGGTCCATCCAGACAAGAACAAACACCCACGAGCTGGAGAGGCTTTCAAAGTCCTGAGGGCAGCCTGGGATATCGTCAGTAACCCTGAAACACGGCGAGAGTATGAGCTGTGAGTACGAAGACAGAAAGTTGGTTAATCATGTGACTAGAGTAAATCAACAACAGAACCAAACAAACATGTATACTTGTTTGTTTTTCTTAATTTTCTCAGGTATAGTAGTCATGATTTAATGTCTTTAGAAGAGGGAGGCTCTCAGAGTGTAGCTGGAGTTGAAAAATTTAAAGTTCAAAGCTGCTCACTCTTTTCTTTTGTGGATTTATTTTTCTTTATTTTTATTTACCAGGAAAGTCCCATTGAGATTAAAAACCTATTTTTCAAGGGAGTCCTGGGGTGGGGTCATTGTGGTGATAGTTTAGTTTAAGTGAGATTGTTTGGAATACTGATGAGTTCAGATTGATTTTAAATACTGAAAAACACCTCAGAGAAGTCACTTAGTAGTTGCTTTATTATAAATTCATACACTAAGAAACAAGAAGGTGAAACTGTATCACACTATGTCAACATAATTATTGAGGATTCAGCTTTTCTATCTCTTAAATGGTCCCTTTCCTGAGTAGCTGTTACTTTGATTAGAATTTCTCTCTGATCCTCCAAACTGAAATCTGCAGGTAAGATACCAGCTAAGGCACCTCAAGCAAACCCTCTTCATAGAATCCAACTATTTATTTTAGTGATGAATCACTGAATCAGTCCGTGACCTTTCTGCTGTTATCTCCTGCCATCATCTGTCTTATGTTTCGTTCCCACGCAGGAAACGCATGGCAGCAACTGAGCTATCAAAGTCCATGAACGAGTTTCTCACCAAACTGCAGGATGACTTGAAGGAAGCTATGAACACCATGATGTGCACGAAGTGTGAAGGCAAGCACAAGTATGTAGCTCTACGCCCAACAACGCCACCACTCAGCTGCATCAGTGTCATTTCTTTAAACCTTCAGTATTACTCATACTGTGTGAGTCACGTCTTGTTTTGTAGACCTTCACCTCAGTTGTATTTTCTTCATGCTCTGTGTGTGCAGGCGGTTCGAGATGGATCGTGAACCTGCAGAAGCCCGCTTCTGTGCTGAGTGCAGCCGTTGCCATAGCGCTGAAGAGGGAGACCTGTGGGCCGAGTCGAGCATGTTGGGCTTACGCATCACTTACTTTGCTTGTATGGAAGGGAAGGTGTATGATATCACAGGTGAACAACAACTTCTGTTTAAAGCTTCCGCTTTGCTCGTCGGTAACACAGAGACATCCAGTAGTTTGTAAAGATTCTTCTGTATGTGTATCATATGATGTTTTTACAGCTTAAAGTAAAACTTTAGCTGCATTTCCTTCATGTTGATATTAGAACCCGTGTACAGGGATGGAAGAAGCTCCTGCTCTAACTGCTGCAAAAATAAATAAACAAGTGTAACATTTCATTCAATTCATGAATCTCAGTGCGGAAATCCTCAAGTTTTATTCCCTTAATTCACCAATTATCAGTGAAAAAATGTGGAATTGTGAAAAGAATCTATTGCAACACCTCGATTCTTTTCTTTTCCAGTCATTCTGTCGTAGATTTCTGGCTGTTGGACAGACCTCACATTTAATTCTAGAATACTTTAACTTACTGGGAAGTTTCTAAAGCTGCAAAGCGAGTCCAAACGTCAGCCCTCTATCATTGTGTCACTTGATATGAGATGTTTTAGTTTGCTTGTAACCACTCGGGCCTCGTATGTCCAGAAAACATTGTTTTAGACGGTTTGTTCTTGACTGAGAAGCAGGTTCTTTTGTTGAGAGAAAATGATTTGGGTTTGACAACAAACTACGCGTCCACTCATTTTCTGTCCTGTCAAACATGAATGTTTACTATGTTAACAGAAGCACGATGACTCGGGTGTGTCCCTTTTTACTTCACTTTTTTCACATTTTCTACCATCACAGTTAGAACTGTGTGTCAACTGTTTATTCTCAGCAGGATAAAACAACCGTCTTGAATGTTCACGTTCTCACTTCAGAATGATGAATGTTTAAAAGTTTGGAAGTTCATTGGCTCCAGCAGCTTCTTTTCTAAGATCACTGCTAATGTCCTTCGTTGGCATTTTACTGACGTGCACCTGAGTGCTTTAAACCAGCGTAATGTGTGCTACATACATCCTCATATCTAACTTTTTGTCTTGGTGTTTGTTGTTATTAGTGTTTGTGTCCTGATTCATAAAACCTTTGAACTGAAAAATTTACTTACTTTTTATGTTTTTGGACAAAGGTAAAAATAGTTCAAATTTCTGTTACATATTTATCAGCAAAATGTGAATTAAAATAAAAATCCAGGTGACATGTGTAAATTTGTTCCATCAAGTGACTGTCTGTGATACTGTCATGTTTCAGAGTGGGCCGGTTGCCAGAGAATTAGCATCTCCCCCGACACACATCGTGTACCGTATCACATCTCCTTTGGTTCCAAGAACAACAGCAACGCCACACGACACAGGTACGTACCTCAGGGAAGGATCTGGACTCAGTGTGGACAGGAAGGAGCTGTTGAGAACTAGAGATGCTGTGATGTTTTTCCTCGTTATATTAGAAGTCATTCAGGTGTCATGAGGAGATTATAATATAAATGAATGTGATATTTGTGCAAACTGAGTCCACCTCATTCAGTTCCATGTTTTCAGAATTGTTCCAACATTATTGTCGCTTTAAATAGAGTTTAACAGACTGACGTATCAACTTGTCCCATAAACAGGCTTTTACTCTGAAATAAAAAAGGAATTATCATAGTAACAGTTTTTACTTATCATCCAAGAAAGCTCAAGTTAAACTTGATTTTCTGGATAACAGCAAATCATTACTGACGTCTGGAGACATTCGTGAGAACTAGACCTAGAAGGACATTAAACCTGCAGTGTGACTGTATCTTATATTCTATTTCAGTGTTGAGGGAACGTTTTGTAAAGGTCGTCTCCAGTTGCACAATGTGCAGAGAGAAAGTTGATGCGATGAGAGAAACCAGGATTCAATCAGTCATCCTCGTCAGCCTGCTGCGGTTCCAGAAAGGAGCTGCTTTTATCAGTTTAACTTGTGGCTTTTTGCTGCATTTTCTTTTTAGAGCTGCTAAAACACACACAAGGCTTATTGGTCGATCGAGTCTGACTACAGTGAAACCTGACTTCCTTTGAAACCCCCTTGCAGAAGGACTGCGTGGTTAACTTAAAACAAACAGCATAAAAACTCTAATAATGTCTGATTTTCTTCTCTGCTCAGGAAAACCTGACGAGTTTAGTACGTTCTGCAGTCTGTAATCAGCATTTACATTACATTGGTAAAATCACTTTTTAAAATACTTTTTTCTAACATTATATTGAAACATTATGATAAATTATCTCACAATATTTATTGCTGTAAACACGTGTGCTTGGTCAGTCGCTCAGAGTCTACTTGAACTTCGGTTTTATTGCAGGTTTTATAATAATTGTAACTCCATGACTGTCAGTGTAAACATTGTTCAGGTTGATTGACTTTCCAAAAATAGAAGAAGAAGAATATTTTTTTGTTTAATTGAGTTGAGTGAGAAGTAAATCTTTTATTAAGACTGTGATCTCTGTTCAACACACTCGTTTATGAATTCTTAGCTGTTGTTTTTATACAGCTATATACTATAAACTTTTTTGTTAAATGTGATATTTTGGAGGTGAGTTCTGCTCTCGGCTGATTCGTTTGAACTTCTGTGCACAAGTTTATGGATGAAACACGTGGACTCTTCAGGCTGCAGTGTTGCTTTGCATTTATTATTCAGTACAACAATAAAAGCACGTTGGCAGCTTCCACTCCTGTAGATCTTGTTCTGGATTGTTTTCATGTTCTCTCCTAAAGTTCCTTCTATGAGCTTGTTCTGTTTTTGCAGCCTAACAGAGGAAATCCTGTTGCTCTCTGAGCTGCTTTGACTGCTTCATAACAGCAGCGTCCTTGAAGAAAGAATAAACACATTCTGGACTTGTTGAACACATTTAGGATGACACACGGACTTTAAATTTACTGCTACATGTTTTAAATAAAAAAAAAGACAAAATAACAGATTTTGTTCAAGAATTAGTACACAGCACCTCATTTCGAATCTCTTCCTCCTGTGGGAGTTTTTTTTTTTTAACAGCTTATTTTATTTAAAAGTGATGGAGTCAGTTTGCAGCATCTGGCCTTGTGGTTTGTCTCTTACCACATGTAACCTCGTATCATCACAAACTGCTTCTCTGCTTCCGACCGTTGACTCATTTTTATATTTTATTGAACCTCAAACTAAAGTCCATTTTATTCTATAACACATTTATAGAACTGTAAAGTTCTGTACACAGCAGAGATTCAGCACCAAAATAAAATAATAATAAGCACTATAAAATATGCTTACTGCACTAAAATGGCTGAAGACTAAAAAACATATTTCAAATTGTAATTTAAAGACTAAAATCCAGTTTCGACCGGATCTTTGTCCATTGCAGACTGATGTTTTATGGTCTCCACATGTTGGAGGTTTGCGTCTGTGTAATCTTATTTCCTCCAGTGTGGGAGTTAATGATGGTTTACGTTTGGCTTTTTGGGATGTAAATTCAATTTTCCTTCAGCCATTTTTAAAATTTTTTCTTGAACATTATCTCTGGTTCCCGCCCTCTTTACCTTCTTATTCCAGTTTCCTGTCACGACTCTGTGATGCATCTTTGATTTACCTGCATGTTTATCCTCAAACAGCCTCTGTAGACAGTTTTCTTCAGACTGGAATCAAAGTGTCTCTCCTGAAGGAGTTTTATATACTCTGTTGTTTAAAATGACCTGATTTCCTAATGAGGTTGTTATTTTCTGCATTTAAAGGACATTTTACTGTATCATTATTTCATCTACTTGATCTGGATCATAGTTAGATGCTTTATATTTTTAGTTAATTGGAGTTTTAATGTGTCATATTTTAGATTATTTTCCTCTAAAAGTTGTTGCATGTATTTATATATCCGACCAGTTTTTTCACAATACTTAGATACTTCTGTGTTCTGTTTGTTCCAGGACTCCATCAGAACACGGCACCGGACCTTCAAATCCGGCTGATTTGCAGGACTTCTTCAACAGAATGTTTAAAGGCGGACCTCCGAATGACATGACTGCCAATGGGAGCTTTTTCCCCTCAGGTCCGCCTCATCATCACCCACCTGGCGCTGCAGCGAACCCCTTCCCCCCTCCCCCGGGTCAAAGCGGGTTCTACGTGCCGGGGAGCCATCGTCCAGATTCTAATGAGACATGGGCTGAAAGTGGTAAACCCCCCAGAAGGAGAAAGAAGGTCCGCAAACCCTTCCAGAGGTGAAGTCTGTTTACTTGTGTGTCAAAGAAACAGCGCAAGGGACACGATAAATAAACAAATAAAGGCCATGTTTGTCTCTCGCCTGCCTTCGGCATGCCAAGATGTGAAATGGAGACGGCCGGTGAGTAAAAGGCTGCTGTCCGATCAGCCAGAGCAGGAAGAGAGAGGAAGGGGCGGAGCCATCTCAGTGACTCTGAGTGTTTAAAGCTGAAGGAACAGCTATGATGGTGCTTTATCTTTCATTTCACCTTAATATGTTGTCGGTCTTAAAGATGACTGTAGCCTTTAAAACTGAAGTCCTAACGATGCTGTAATGAGACATTTTCCTTTTCATCACTTCCTGCCAGATCCACTGCTGCACGACTCATTCACCTTTTTCATTTTAACGCCTCATTTTGCTTTCTCACATATGTTTAGCATGAAGTTGGACTCTAAGCAGAGAGTCGACGAAGTGAAGATTTAACAATCACTGTAACGGAGAAATGAAGATGAGAATCCGTGCAGCTTCACTGTGTCAGTGTGGATCTTCTGAAGCGACGCACTCTTAAGAGTTAATCCCAACAAGATAAATGAGACAAATCTGAACCACACTAACACAACTTTATCAAATTATTCAAAGGTTTTTACACTCAGAAGAAAATTCACTCGGTTTGGTCACTTTGTTGGTCGCTACATATAAAAAATATATTTAAAATCCAGCAGGAAGTGAGAGGCAGACGTTCTTATTTTTTTGCTGTTTTTATGATCATCACCAGAGATTCACGTTACTTGATCTAAAATTGGTTCGAATCCTCAGATTATACCGTGTTGATGTTGCTGATGTCTAAATAACAAGTTGTTGTAGATCAGATCAGATTGAATCGGCACTAATTTGAGCTTTACACCGTTATCATTTTTAATGAAAGAGTTAAATCTCACAACAGTTTGAAGCTGCTGCTATAAAGTTTATTTGCATCATTATTCTGAAAGTTATCTGTGTTTTGGTTGAATCTTCTCCAAGTCCCAACTTGTCCTGGTTGTTTTTACATACAAACTGATATGAACCTGTTAGTTCGCTTTAGTTCTAAACTCGTATTCCTCTCTGGTTGATGTGGTTCAGATTTAAACAAGTTTACAGAAAATCTAATTAAAAACACAAATAGCTGCTTTTCTTAGAATAAACCCAGTGTTACTGGTTTAAACATGAAGAAATTGATTTTGTTGATGTGGATTTTGCCTAAAAGTTACAATTTAATTTACAGCTTGATGGAAGAAAACAGCTGTGTTTTTGTTTACGCTTTGATTTGAAGATTTTGAGACTTTTAGTGATGTGGAAAATGTGCGTGATGAGGTATTTGATTAAGGGTATTTTTATATATAAACATTGACCTTAGCTAATAAGTTTTTGGTTTGTTTTTTTTTGTTGGTTTTAATTTGCACACCCACCACTTTTCTAACACCAGAGGGATTTTCGAACAGTCGTTGGTGATTTTTAGCCAAACCCGACTCCTCCAGCTGCAGCTGAGTAGGAGGTGTAGCTCACCAAGTTAACAGCTCGCTCGCAAATTAAGATATTTTTGCTGGTTGAATCCAAATAAAATACTTTTGCTTGTAAAGCTGTTTACTCTTTTGATGAAATATGGCTGTAAGACAGAATGCAGAAGCTTAAGAGGAGCTTTTGTTTCAGCTCACTTCAACAATAAAGCTTCTGTTCACCTGTCAGATATTTTTTATTGGATTTGGACAGTTTTTCAGACACGTATGTCATAACTCAAATGAAGCTGTCTCAAACAAATTGTTTCCAAACCAGAGAGGACGCACCAAGCAGAGTGAAATTCTGATGATTACTGTGTTTTATTTTGAAAAACAAAACAACTTTTGGAATAATAATTTCCTATTACATCAAACCTTCGGATCTGGAACTATTTTTTTTTTTTTTTGTGTAGCCATATGTTCAGGTCAGATTTAGGAACAGACGCGTCCGTCTCCTGGGAATGTGGTTTAAAGATGGCAGTTCAGAAGGTCATTCGCCTGAAGCGTGTGAGTGTTTGGGATTTTTTTTTTTTACAGAATATGCAGAAATATTGCAAAAAAGTCAGACAATCATCAGGGTTTTTTGTAAAGAAATAAGTGAGTTCTCGACTGACGAACAGTTTTAAAACATTGGGTTTGTTTCCCCTGCTTTCTCTGGTTTTCAAAATAAAGGTGATTTCGTATATCTACAATACATCGTTATCTCGTTATTTCACACATAATTTGTCAGATACAGTTTATACAGTAACATTTAAACATCTGAGTGAGCAAAAAGTTTCAGCACATCGTGAACATTCAGGCTGCTCTAATAATTAAATGTAAACATGCTCTGTGTCACCGTTTCACCGCGTGTCTTTTCCACTCGCTGACCTTTAACCAACTGTGTTTATGATAATGAAACCAGGGCAGGCCATCTGTAAATCTCTGCTCCTTACAAGGAGCTGCAGTTCACCATCACACCAATATTTGACTCAATCTTTTACATCTTAGAATAAAAAAAGAAATATAATCAATCTGAAGCAGTCAAGTGATAGTTTAAAGCATTTCCCACAGCCAGCACTTCCACCACTTTAAAAAAGAAAACATTTTCAATGTCTCTGCAACACCTGTTTCATGTTTCAATGCATAAAGAAGAAGAAACCTGCTTTTAAAAACCATTAATGACAGAAACACGCACCCAGCTTCTGCTCTACATTTAAAAATTAGCTTAATTATTGTTTTTGATACAAAATACGTTCATCTGTTTGGTATATTTAAAATTAATGTTAGCACAATAAAATCCTTTTTTCAATTTGTTGGGATTTATAAATATTTTTTTACTTCTGGAAACTTAAACTTGATATCAATAGATTGTATAAATTATGCCATATGCTGCCATATTAAGTTTTTGGAGCCATAAATGCAAGTAAACAGGAGCAGATACCTGGAAAAAATATCTGGACATGAAGGGGGGCGGGACTTATCCTGCAGCCAGCCAATAGGGTTTCTGGTTATCTACAATCTATGTGTTCAGTCTGTAATATATACAGACACTCACACAAAAACTGGTTAAAAGTTAAAATTTATGACTAAAATATAATATCTTTGAGTAACAAAACAAAGGTGAATTTGCAACATTAAAAGCTTCAGTTTGTGTTTCATGTTACTTTCACCTACACTTTGCCTTTCAGAGCCCCGAGGATGCAGCGGAGCTGAGAATGGTCTCGATACGCCACCAGACCGCCATGATTAGCCCAGCGGTCTGCTCCTTTACGCTCAGTGCAGGGCTGGTGATAGGTCAGTTCTGTCATGTGATCCTGTGCTCCACAGTCAGACTGTAGACTCTTCGCCAAGTCCACCACCCCGCCTCCGAGGGCTCGTAGCAGAGCGTGTGGAGCGCAGGAATCCCACTTAAAGGTGCTCCCCTCTGACAGGACGTAAGCATCAGCCAGTCCCTGGATGACACACAGGATCTTGTGTCCTGCTCCAGAAGCGTACATCAGTCTGTCAGGGACACACAGACAAGACAGAGTGTCCTTCACTGCCTGCTTCTCGCTGGAGCTCAACACCACGGACAGTCCACACTCCCCCTCTGTCCTGTTGTTTGGCCGAGACACCGAACAGACGTTAACGCTGCCATAGGACACGCCCCAGTAATGTTTCCCCCTCCATCTGAGAAAATAAAGAATCACAAGTCACCTGAAAACGCTCAACTTCAAGAGGGCTGACTCTCTAAGAAAAAAAAAATCGGAACATCTAGAACAAGGACTTAAATAAGGATTGACAAATGCACTACAAATCTGAAACCTACAGGAAATATTTCCATAATGACGGTTTGTCTGAGCTCACCTTCCACACGCTGGGTCTTTGTGATAAAAGGGCTGGTTAATGACACCCATGACAGGCTCGCCTGTGCTCCTGAGGTAAACCCCGATCAGAACCAGGGCGCAGTGCAGACCTGAAGGAGACAAGCGCCCCTCCTCCAGCACCTCCTCACGGCCCTCTATGTACTGACTGGTGGCATCTGGATACACAAGACAGAGAATAACACCTGGTTCTTCTCCCACATGATTACTGACAATCAGCAGGTCTTTCACCTATAGGGTCGATCCAGATTCCAAGCTCGACTGGCCTCAGGGGGACGGTCAGTCCATCTGTGTTCGCTTCAATGGACTCCGGGTCCTGATGGATGGCTCGAGCCAGCAGAGACGCCGCCGTTTGGTCTCCGTCCAACACAGTGGACAGCAGTTTTGCCGTCTCCTCCTCTGTTCGACACACCGTGATAGTAACACTTTCCCCTGATGACACAACAAGGTTAAGGTATAACTTCAAATATGTACACAGCACAAGGTGTGGCCTAAAATCCTGTTCGAACAGCGACACACTTTTCATTCCACCCGACCTGAACAAGTCAGTACACTGAGTGTATATTTAGTTCCTCTACTCAGTCACCGTACAGTATAGTGTTGTGCAAACATGAAACAGTTACCAAGTCCGTTTTCAAACTTGTTTGACTCCTCTCCGTGAATGAAACCAACCATTTCAGGAAACTGAAAAAATAAAAAAACATGATTTAAAGAAACCTGATCCAGTTCTGCAACCTCCTGTTGCATCACAGTGTTTCTGCGCTCCTACCTGGGCGCCCACATCGTGCCGGATCATCTCCTGGATCACCACGTCAGCGAGTGTCTTGAAGTCTTGCACAAACTTCTTGTTCTTGTCGTCTCCGGTCTTCTCCTGTACGAGGAGCTGAAAGAGTGGCGCCTCTTGCCTGCAGACCCGGGCCACGTTCGCAGCCTTCTCAGACACCCGGAGCACCAGCCTCAGAAGATCAGCCATGTCTGGACTGCAGAAGTCAGGCGGAGAGGGTGATGAAGAACTGTGTGGATGAGAGAGAGAGAGAGAGAAAAAAAAAAAGAGGATGAGGGAGGTCACATTTGCACACGCTGCTCTAATTATAGCCTCAAAATGAAAACAGGGTATTTCTGAAAAAAGAATTGAGTGAAGAGGGAGGGGAGGGTGTTAGGGCTTTGCAGCACACGTATGCAGCTGTGATATTATGCCCAACTTTCCGTTCCAGCTTTAGATCAACACCCTGATGGAGCAAAAAAACATAAATTAAATAAGAAATATAAACACAAAACAACCACAATAAGAGCTCACACAGTGTTACTGTAATGTTAAAACATCACTACCTGAATAAAAATCTTGGTGTTGAAACGCAAAATCTGAGAAATGTTTAAATGCCAGTTTGGTCTGTCCACAGTGTCTCTTCACTCATTTCTACTAATTTTGCTAGTATTTAGCTTAGCATTAATAAGATATGATATTGTAGAAGGGAATTTTAATGATGAAATGAGAAGAAAAACAACAAAAACCTAATAACCAGTTCCAGACACAGCCCTCTTCCTCCTCTCGGTGGTTGTTTTCCTGTCAGACACCAGTAACGAACAGCTCTGAGAAACGTGCGAGAAAACACGATGTCTTTCAGTAAAATTTAAACAATTAAGTGGTAATTAATTCGGAAGCCCGACTGCTCTGGTTTCTTTTGACCCGTTTATTCTCACAGGAAAAGCGTTCGCTCTTTTTATATCTGGGATAACAAATACAAGGCGTGGTGAAGGACGCAGGCAAGACAGCACGGTTAGTTTGTCAAGGTGTAGACAACAGGAAACGGAGTGCGGTGCGTTCAAGTGAAACTTTGAAAAATCAAGTTTGAGGACGGAAAAATGCATTTATGGACTTGTGCTTTTTTTTTTTTTAACACGCACCCTTAAAGTGTCAAATTGGAATAGAGAAATTCCTAATCTGAAGCTGATCATCGAACTAGTTACAATCTGTTAAGACATTATGAACAAAACGACTTCTTAAATTGAGCCACTCAGCAGAGATAACTGATAAAATGACAATACAAAACAACAACAAAAACAATCCTTTGTATGTTCATAAATAAAAGAGANTAAGATATGATATTGTAGAAGGGAATTTTAATGATGAAATGAGAAGAAAAACAACAAAAACCTAATAACCAGTTCCAGACACAGCCCTCTTCCTCCTCTCGGTGGTTGTTTTCCTGTCAGACACCAGTAACGAACAGCTCTGAGAAACGTGCGAGAAAACACGATGTCTTTCAGTAAAATTTAAACAATTAAGTGGTAATTAATTCGGAAGCCCGACTGCTCTGGTTTCTTTTGACCCGTTTATTCTCACAGGAAAAGCGTTCGCTCTTTTTATATCTGGGATAACAAATACAAGGCGTGGTGAAGGACGCAGGCAAGACAGCACGGTTAGTTTGTCAAGGTGTAGACAACAGGAAACGGAGTGCGGTGCGTTCAAGTGAAACTTTGAAAAATCAAGTTTGAGGACGGAAAAATGCATTTACGGACTTGTGCTTTTTTTTTTTTTAACACGCACACAGGACCGTTTCTAGAATTTTCGGCGCCCTTAAAGTGTCAAATTGGAATAGAGAAATTCCTAATCTGAAGCTGATCATCGAACTAGTTACAATCTGTTAAGACATTATGAACAAAACGACTTCTTAAATTGAGCCACTCAGCAGAGATAACTGATAAAATGACAATACAAAACAACAACAAAAACAATCCTTTGTATGTTCATAAATAAAAGAGAGTTTCAGAAATATTGGTTACTTTAAATTTTGTATGCAAGAATAGCAACAAATTCTCACATCTGAAAACAACAATAAAATAAATAGATATTAAAGTGGGTCACGCCCAGGATCAAAAGGAAATAAATTAGTTTACTACTTATAATGTACAAGCAACAGAAGCAAAATACTTATAATATTGGGGTTAGTAAATAACTTTATGTATATAACATTCCAGCTTGTTAAGATAAAATGATAAATGAGTGATTAAAAAATGGAAAATGGATGGATGGATAAATTAAATCATACAATGATTTTAACAAAATATTTCACAAAAACTCTAGTTAAAGATCAGCATTGAAACCAGTTTTATTCTTAAATCCTACCTTCATTTTTCAGCATAAAAGTGATAAAGGGGGTCATTTTAATTCTACTCAGATGAGGCTGTTCATTCGGTTTAGGAGCCCCAAGTGGCTTGTGGGGCCCTTTTTGATTGCACGGTCTACACACAGACAGTTATTTCTAGAAGTATTCACACAGCTGGTAAATCTGGACTTGTAAGTTATTGTCATTCAACCAAGAAGTTTTTTTTTCTGTTTAGATATGACACAAGCACCTAAAGAATTACAAGACAAGAAGTACAAGGGGCATCATTGCAAGCAAAACATTCCCCTCTATATTTGTATCTACAATAAAAAAATAAATGTCATGATCAAAATGTTCAAATCCCTCCCCCCAAAAATATTCAAAACCCGTGGAGTTCATTAAACTTAAATAATCAGAGTAAATTAGGATGCTTTAGGTAAGAATAAATTTAAACATGCAGTTTCCTTGTATCATAACACATACGTACACTTTCCAGTCAGAAGAAACATGTTGGTTACAATAAAAAACTGCTTTGAGCTTAATCAGGTGGATAAATATGAGCGTATTCAAATGTAATATAATTATCAGTGAATCAAACAATAAAAACAAAATCTCCCATTCTAAAACATGGCAAGACAGAGAAATTCAGTAAAACTACCAGCACACAACAAACATACCTCTGCGTGAAATACTTGATCTAACATCATTCAGTTATCTAAAACCACATCAACAGTTTTTAAATCCCTTACATATGAAAGAGGTCAGGCAAAAAGACGCGTTCTATCATCAGCGTGTCACACTCGTGGAGCTGAATCTGCTTTTATCAAGAGACACGTTTAGTTTTAACTAGTAAAACTCTAGTAACCAGAGATTATTCTTTGTGCCTTCCAGTAACCAGTTGGGTGGAAAATTACAGGCAGGAAATGCCTTGTTCTACTGGCTTTGCTCATGAAATGTAATTGAGTAGTGTAGCCTCAGTAATTATATCTAAAGACTTGATTCATTAGCAGAAGGGAACTGGAGTCAAAGTAAATCCTCCTTTGTTTTTTTCTACTTTTGTATTCTTACTCTGCTGCACTTAATGATGTATTTGAGCTCTTTAGATGTTTTTAAAAGCCATGCCACAACCTCCCACATATCATCATTGTTATGTTCCCACAAATGTAGCACTGAGTGCTGCAGCAGATAAATATTACAGAGGTTTTAACCCTTAATGTTTGATTTCTTCAAGGTTTTGACTCACGCATGCGTTTCACGGTTGTTTTATAACCAAATATTCCTGCAACTGTGCAAACATTTAACCATGTGTTACCATGTAATGTGTTCCTCGCACAGTGCTGGTGATGATTTTCGATTTATTTTGCAGGATGTTCAAATCTTGTCTGGAAGGAATTTCTCACAAAGATTTAGGGCCAGGTGGTTACTGCTGTTGCTTGATTGGGTTCAACTCCTAGCTGGAGCCCTTTTGGCGTATCTCTAAGCAGTCTGCAGGATCTTTTGGGATTAAATCTGAGCCAGGTGTGGGTCAGATTTAATCACTACAAAACATCCGCAGATGTTTGTGGATTGACAAAAAAAGCATCAAGTTCAGGTTTATTATTTAAAAAATAACTAATGACACAAAAATAAAAGAGCGTTAATATTATTTTAAATAATCCTTGTTCACAGTAAACTGCAGGTCTGTACTGAACTGGTCGGGTTATCTTAAATAACAATTAAAGGCTTTATTGCATGGATTCAACAAAAGTTGCACAGCAGAAAGATGATACACACACACACGGGGAAATGACACATTTTCATGTGCAAATTGTTTTTGAACAAAACGCTGACCACTGATATCCATTAGACGTCCATTATGGAGTGAATGGCAGATGAGAGGTCTTGGTGAGGTTGATCGATAAAGCTCCGTAGCCACAGTGATGTGGGCGAGGTCGTCAGCACAGGGCTATTTAGTCTTCAGTCCCATTCAGGACGTGAACAGGACGGATCAGCTGCTGCAGATGGAGGTATGAGCTAAAATCTTTATCAGATTTTAGTTGCTAATACAACAATGCATGTTTAGGGAGTGATAGATAAAATGTTTGGGTTTTGAACTGTTTGCCGCAGGCCTCAAAGGATTCTATGTCAGACCTGGAGAGGGGCATGGCCACGATTGTTCGAGTTTTCCATAAATACTCGGGTCACAAGTGTAAACTGAAGAAAGCAGAACTTAAAGAGCTGATCAACAATGAAATGAATCATTTCATAATGGTAAGTTCAAGATCTGATGTCTGATATGTTTTAGGCGTCTTTTTCTTAATAATTAATCCAAATAAAGATTACAAATCTGCAGATCCTGGTCTTTAGTGTGTTTAACTCGTACGATCAGCAAACAGATACTGAAAGTGCTTAAACTGCTGCAGGATTTTAGTCTTGAGAGATGCATCTCCAAGTTCTTTTGGAACTGTTTTCTTGCCAAACAGAAAATCCAGGAGAACGAGACGCTGGATGAGCTGTTCGCTGATCTGGATCAGAACGGAGACCTGGAGATCGACTTTAAAGAGTTCACTGCCCTCATCGCAATGGTCACATCTGCATGCCACGAATTCTTCACCCCGAAACACCACGATGATTACTGAGCTGCATACTAGTCACTAATTAAACATCTGAGGAAAACAAACGAATCATGTGTTTTTAGCTGCATGACTTGACTGACGTGTTTCTGATCCGAGAAGTTGGTCATTGTTTTCATTGTATTCTTCTGGAGAAATGCTTTTATTTTTTACATCTCTCACGAGGCAGAATTGAATCCTTTTAACGCAGTCTGAGAATTCTCATCTGCAAACTTCTGCTTCTCCACAAACTTCAAACCAGACGTTTAATATTCAGCTCCCACTGATTTAATGACATGTTGGAATCACGAGTCATTTGAAATGATCAGGACATACAAAAAAAAAAAAAAAAAAATCATGTGACGTGAGATTCTCTGATCTGAATGACACGAGACACAGCTGCTGATGTGCATCACCTGAAAGCTGATATCTGGTTGAAATGCTTCTTGTGTCCGAGCTGAGACTTGTGGGGGGGGGGACAAGAAGCTGTGCCTCAAGTCCCTTCTGGATCTGATGTGAGTGGCTTGTGGTGTAAAAGCACTTCAAGTACTCATTAATACAATAAAAGCACTACACTGTTTAAATGCAGTCCATTAATCCTCCGGTTTGATCTGCGTGCAGCCTGAGTGACGACGGACGTCTTCTGAAATAAACGCCCAGAAGTCTGTAATTGTGTTATGAGTAACACGTCTGTGTTTTACACGAGTCCAGACCGCTGCTGATGGTGATAACCGACAGCTCCGACGCAGACTGCTGCCGGGATCCGCAGCTCAACACAAACAAGTTACAACTTGTGATTTTTGGAGCACATACTTGACATCTTAATACCGCCATCGATCTGTGTCCGGATCATCACTGTCTCAGGTTGTTTTCCATAAAACCCAGGATTTTCTTCCAGGCGTCTTCCTGTGCAGCGGCGTGGGGAGCAGGGAACCCCCCCCACAACGTGATCACTGAAGGAACAACAAAAAACACTGAAAATCATCATGTCCAATTATAAAACGTTAGGCCGAGGATAAAAACCGTATCTGGTGACGTTAAAAGAAACGAGGTAACAGCTCACGTTTCTTGGGTTTGATGGACCACATGGACGCTCGAACATTCGGGGCGTAAGGCGGCTCAATCAGGTGACCGGCGCCGGGGTACGACAAGCGGGTGAACAGGTGGGATTTACCAGCAGACCTCAGAGTCTCTTCAATCTGATTTATTGACAAATAAATCAGATAACAAAAACAACTAATCACTGTGAAAGAAAACAACATAAAAACAAAGCCAGAAGAAAAACGAGCCGTTTTTTTTTTTTACCACGTCTGCGTTCTCGATGCTCGAGGCGCTCAGGTCATCTTCACCCACCACGTACATCAGAGGACAATCAATCTTCTCCAGCTGTAGCAACACAATCAGCATTAAAACAAACATGTTCCTGGGATGTTCTCACCAGGTCTGAGACCTCTTCCTGTCTAGTTACCTTGACGATGCTCTCAGAGGGAAGATTAGAAGGTAAAGAAACCTCTTTGAAAATGACGTAGCCTTGATCATCATACGACCAATACTTCTGATAGCTGGAAACATAAAGGATAAACAGCTGATGAATCTTTGTGTTTTATTTGCTCTCGTGTCATTTTACAAGATTTCATGCAACCTGTTGGTGTTTGATGTGTTTTGTGATGACCTTCAGCTACCAGACCAAACATTATCTGGATGTCTCTGAAGCTAACAGACTTATAGCTGTTTGTGTTTACCAGTGTTGGTTAGTTGCTGCAGTAATCTGGAAGGAATTTCCACTGATCACTACCTCGGAATTCATTCAAATACATCAACAGGATTATGAGATATTTTGGCAAACCTTTAAACAAACAAACATATGCACAAAGACGCGCTCAGGCAAAACATCGTCATCACCAAAGCTTGAAGACAAACGAGTGACAACATAATGATTCTCTGTAAAGATGAAAATGGTTGATTCTTTTGAAATCAGTTCCACTAAAAATCCTTTCAGACAGCAGTTAGCCCCACCCACTTTTGTTTTTTCCTCCACAAAACTTTTGATGATTGTTTTCATGTACCTGTCAAATAGTCCAGTCCTTCCCTCTGAATCTGTGAGAGTCACCGTACTTCCAACAGGGCCGTTGATACAGACCAAACAACGAGGCTGCGGAGGAGAACAAGGTGTTTACAAAGTCCCTTTCGTCTAAGATGTCATTTATTTATTTACTCATTAGGTTGAAACTCTTTGACCCACTTTAACTCCAGTCCTGGTTGCAATGCGAAGCGTCACGTAGCATCCAAAGGACAGGCCGATGATCCCGACTCTGTCTGAGACCACCTGAGGGTGATCCTGAAGCAGCTGGAACGCCGCCTGTCCACAAACAACAACAACTGGTCTGTTTTTTTTTTTCATAAATGACAAAAGAACGAGATCATTTGAAAAGAGAACTAAATCAAACCTTAAAGTAAGAGTCCCCGACGTTAACGCGATTTGGTGGCCCAGGTAAATCTTTGTGCCCTATGTAGCTGAGAGCCAGACTAACGTAGCCTCTGGATGCAAACAGAGAGGAGCGGTACTCTTGCAGGCCTCCGCCCATCCCCCACAGATCCAGCATGGCTGGAAACGGGCCTGGACCTGCAGGAAAACCAGCCTGAGTGAACACAGTTCTGTTGTTACTGTAATACATAAACTATCTGACACATCGTACAGTTAGACCCGGAAATATCTAGATATTAACACAGTTTTCATGATTTCCACGTTGGATCTGAAATAAAACAACTGAAGTGGTTTTCAGGTTTAATTCAAGGGGTTGAAACGTTTAGAAATTATAACTAGTTTTATACAAAGTCTCACTTCACAGGCTTAAAAGTAATTGGACAAATTAACATTACCATAAATAAAATGTTCATTTTTAATACTTTGTTGAGAATCCTTTGACATCACCAGATTCTGTGTTTCCTCCTTTATGATGCTTTGCCTTTACTGCAGCTGTTGTTTGTTTGTTTGTGGGTCTTTCTTCCTTAAGTTTTGTCTTAAGCAAGTGAAACGCTGGTCAATCGGGTTGAGATCTGCTCATTGACTCGCCCATTGCAGAATATTTCAAGCGTTTGTCGTGGGAAGCTCCTGGGTTACTTTTGCAGGATGTTTCCAATCAGCTTTGCTGCATTTGGCTGAATCGGAGCAGGAAGTTTATACACTTCAGAATTCATCCATCTGATTCTGTCTACTGTCACATCATCAATAAACACTAGTGGAAGCCAGACACGCCCACACCATCACACTGCCTCCACCATGTTTTACAGAAGATGTGGTGCGATTTGGATCATTCCAAACCTTCTCATTACTTTATTCTTCCATCATTCTGGTTTAGGTTGATCTTAGTTTCATCTGTT
>SSNP01000081.1:0-7500 GCA_006937955.1 Pachypanchax playfairii
GCGTTGAAACTGACTCATTCAACTTCAGGTTGGAGCTTCCTCAGAAATCCTGCACCAGACGTGGCATGCTTTCAGTTTCTAGCTCTGTGTATGATCCCCTGGGTTTTCTTGCACCAGTTCTGTTGCCTGCTAAGATCATGCTGCAAGAGCTTTGCAGAAGAAACTTTGGATGGGACGAGACTGTTCCTCAGGACATTCTGCAACACTGGGCAAGGTGGTTGGAGGACCTGGCCATGTTGTCTAGCTTTATGGTTGAAAGATGCATCAAGCCCCAAGGTTTTGGATATGTCAAATATGCTCAGTTGCATCATTTTTCAGACGCTGGTGAAGCTGGATATGGGGTTGCCTCATATCTCAGGATACAAAATGAGAGTGGAAACATCCATGTCGCATTTCTGTTGGGCAAAGCCAGAGTTACACCTTTAAAGACTGTGACTATCCCCCGCTTAGAGCTCACTGCTTCTGTACTTGCTGTTCGAATGGATTTGATGTTGAAGGCTGAGCTGAGACTTCAACTCCAAAATTCTGTCTTCTGGACAGATAGCACTTCTGTGCTCAAGTACATAAAGAACGAAGATAGGCGGTTTCATACGTTTGTGGCGAATAGGGTCTCAATCATCACAAGAGCCACAAATGCTTCACAGTGGCGATATGTTGCCTCCAAGCAAAATCCAGCAGATGCTGCCACCAGAGCAGTAAGGGTGAAAGATTTCATTTATGACAACAAATGGATTAAAGGTCCAAAATTTTTGCATGGACCAGAACACGATTGGCCAGCTAACCTGGTAGAGCATGCAATAGAAGCAGATAACCCAGAGGTCAGGAAGGAAGCTACGGTAAATGCTGTTGGTGCCAAGGACTTACCTGATCCAACAAGTCGGTTAATAGATTACTTCTCTGATTGGAGAAAACTTAAAGTGGCAGTAGCTTGGATCCTGAAAGTAAAAGGAACACTTCTTGAAAGAACTCGTCAGAGAAAGATGGCTGACACTTCTATCCCTGGAAATCAAACCCTCCTGCAAGATAATCATGGAGTTGCAGATAATGCAGGGAAGGCAGCCCTATCGTTTGAAGATCTTTTGGAAGCTGAGCTGTCTATCATTCAGTATTGTCAGCAACAGAGATTTGGAGACGAGATTTCTATGCTGTCATCTGGAAAGACCACAGTGAGCAGGCAAAGTCCTATATACAAGTTGGATCCATATCTGGATAGTGGCCTACTGAGAGTTGGTGGACGACTGACAAAGGGAGCTTTGCCAGAAGAAACAAAGCACCCTCTCATTCTCTCTAAAGATCAACATGTGGCAAGTCTTATACTGAAACACATTCATCAACAGCTTGGCCACAGTGGTCGTAATCACACTTTATCGACTCTGAGGAAAAAATACTGGATTACCAAGTCCAATTCGGCTGCAAGGAAAGTTATAAAGGAATGTTGCTTTTGTAAGCGATATCATGGAAAGGCAATGGAACAAAAGATGTCAGATTTGCCTAAAGAGAGAATTTTGCCAAATCATCCACCTTTCACCAATGTAGGTGTTGATTATTTTGGACCAATAGAGGTCAAGAAAGGACGTTGTCTTGTCAAGCGTTATGGAGTGATCTTCACCTGTTTGTCAAGCAGAGCTGTTCATTTGGAAATGGCAAATTCTCTTGATACTGATGCATGCATTAATGCTTTGCGTCGGTTTGTAAGCCGAAGAGGTCAAGTTTTTCACATCCAATCTGATAATGGAACCAACTTCATTGGAGCAGAAAGAGAACTAAGGGAGGCCCTTTCAGCTTGGAATCATCAACAGATTCAAGATGCTCTTCAACAAAAGGGAGTTAAGTGGAGTTTCAATCCTCCTACAGCTTCGCACCATGGCGGCATTTGGGAACGCATAATCCGTCTAGTTAGAAAGATCCTCAGGTCTGTACTTCAGCAGCAGACTTTGGACGATGATGGACTACATACAGTCTTGTGCGAGATTGAGGCCATTTTGAATGATCGGCCTATCACTAAACTGTCTGATGACCCTAACGACCTTGAGCCACTGACACCAAATCACCTTCTCCTGATGAAAAGAAATCCAGCATTGCCTCCTGGTTTATTTGAGCCTCATGACCTGTACATAAGAAAAAGATGGAAACAAGTGCAATACATCTCTGATCTCTTTTGGAAGCGTTGGGTACGGGAGTACTTACCATTGTTGCAAGAGAGACAAAAATGGAATCAAAGAAAAAGAAATCTGAAGCCTGGAGATATTGTGGTTGTGATGGATTCCACCGCTCCTCGTGGTTCTTGGCCATTAGGAAGGGTTTTGGGCACCATTTGTGACGGGAAAGGACTAGTGCGCTCAGCGCGTCTACAGACAAAGGCTAATGTCATTGAAAGGCCTGTCACTAAACTTTGTTTGTTACATGAGACTGATGGTTAATGGATTATCATACTCAATTTTCTGTTTTTGTTATGTTGGTATGGGTTTTTTTTTTTTTCTAACTAATCCTATTATTCTGTGACTATGGCTCTTTTAATTGTTGAATTGTCATGTCAATTAGGGGCCGGTGTGTAAGAGCCATTTTGGTAAAATTTCCTCCATTAGTCCAGTAGATGGCCCTAAGGTGTTAATTGGTGGTACCATTTAGGGAGGGACCATCTATCAGCTGGCAGGTGTTGCTCACGGAGGGAGCAAACAGGTTTTTGACCGCTTACGTGTGCTGATTGTTGGTGCTGTTTTGGAAATATCACATGAAGATTATGGACGTGGATTGTCATAAGAGGAATGCTGATTCTCAGAAATAATTAATAAATCTTCAGTCAAGCAACATGCGAGTACGGACACATTTTTCTTCGTAAGTTATCACTGCAAAGGACAAATCAGAAACATATGAGCGCGTCATTGCCCGTGTAGCAGCCCCTCAGTGGCTTTAAGTGTAGACTTAGCCGCTACAACTGGTCTGGACTGAGCCAAAAAAAAACCGGCCCTGGTATTTTTTTGATCATAGAGGTTCATATTGTATCTGCATGTGAAGCCAAGATAAATGGTCCAGGTGCTCGGCGGTTAGAAAAAAATACAGGGTGAGTTCCAAAGAGGGAAAATACCTTCAAAATACCAAAATTGATCTGGATTGTTACGAAATTCAGGATCCAGAAAGGGAAACAAACAGGGAACCTTTTGATCTTTTATTACTGCAAGAACAAATGATGGTTTAGACTTGAAACAAACACCAAATGAAAGTCACGACACTGAGGAATTAGAAATGTGTAACAGATTTGGTGTACCATCAAAGGCTCTGGAACCTGATCCAGAAGAAATTACTGAAAAGGGGATTTTTGTGAATAACTGCTGAATTAATAATTAATCAATGTGCGTTCAGTTACTGAGGGTGTTTTAATGCTTTAGGAATCTGATAATGTCGATACAACAAAGGTGAAACTGGTATTTTTGGTGTAAATTACAATATGGAAGAACTGAAGGTGCTTGATGAAGGTCTGAATTCTACGTGTGATTTTCTAGTTATACATACATACTTTCAATGTAGTGTTCCATGACTTTACAAAGCAATCCAGGGTAATTTATAGAATCATTTCTGTACATACAATCACACCCTGATTCTGTTCAGGAAGTTCACACATGCTCAAAAAGATCCTTGTCTTTTTCCTGGCCGGCTCTCTCATGACTATGTGACAGAGATCTGACAGCAGGCTGAATCAGGCAAGGTGCCAGGACCCTCATTACTCACATGAAGGAGGCGTCAGACTCTGGGATGGTTGAAGGAGGTCTTAGGGAGGAGGAGATTATTAAAACAAGCACAAAGATAAAAATGAAAGAAAGTGAAGGTTGTGAAATTATTTCTGTTCTGTCACCACTTTTGGTTTGTCATCAAGCTAAAATAAAAATATGAAGTAACAGAATTACAATTTTCAGCTCCTCATGTCTAAAAATGGCCCTTTTTCTCAAACACTGTTTTTATCAGGGCTGATGGTCGTCGGTGGTCTTTGGCCTCTCTGCCTTCTTCAGGATATGGCACCAATACGCCTAGCTCAACGGTAGGTTTCAGAAGAAGAAAGCCCAATTTTAACTTTATTTAGTTCATTTTCAGTTTGTTAAAGCGTATTTATGTTTATCTTGTCTGGTTTAAGATTGATTTTAAGTAATGTTTATAAGTTATTTTTTTCAAGTTCAAGTCAAGTTTTCAGTCTCTGGTGATTTAAATGAATATTGTCTCATTTTGCCTGCAACTGAGTTTAAGTTCCTCACTGGGCTGCAACTGTTGGAAACTATAACAAAACTCTTTCAATTTGTCTTGTTTTTCACAATCCAGTCAAGATGAGTTTCAGACATGTGTTCAGACTCTGTGACTATTTTGAGAAAACGTTTGTCGTGCAATTTTTTTTTACATATCCAAAATTACAGTGACATAATGCAGCCTAAGGGGGCACGAGCCAGTGTCTTCCTCTGCCGGGGTCTAGTGCAGATAAATTCAGGGGGTTGAGAGGGACGAGGATGGACAGGATCAGGAATGAGTCCACCAGAGGGACGAGGATGGACAGGATTAACCAGCTTGTTAGATCCTGTTTTTTCCACCTCCGCAGGATGGCCAAGCTAAAATCATTTCTGAGGAGAAAAGATCTTCACTCAACTCTCTGTTATATGGTGCTTCTTCATCCCCAATAGTTTAACTGGGACTGCTTTGAAGCAACATATCACCCTTGTACTGGCTAATCTGCACTGGCTGCCAATCCGCTATCAGACTAAATTTAAGATTCTTTTATTTGCTTTTAAATCTTTGCATGCGCTCGGGCCACCCTACTTGGCGCAGCTTCTCTGTCTCTATGTCCCGAGGCGTTCCCTGAGGTCCTCTGAGCAGCACTTGCTGCAGGTTCGTCCAGCCCGCTATAAGGCCCGCGGTGAGCGGGCGTTCTCAGTTTGCGCCCCTAGTTTGTGGAACCAGCTCCCTCTGACGGTCAGACTCGCCCCATCTCCTAGTATTTTTAAAATACATTTAAAGACTTTTATTCTCAGGCTTTTAACTCTGTTGGGGCAGTCTAACCCCTCGCTGACCTTATTTTATTGTTTTTTATGTTTGTTTTTATAATGTTTATTTTTATTTCTGTATTTGTTGTTTTTATTTGTGTACAGCACTTTGGTCTGCGTCACTGCAGTTTTTAAATGTGCTTTATAAATAAATTGATGATGATGATGATGAGGATTTCCCAAACTAAGTTTTGTACTGTCATCAGCACATGTTTAAATGGTCCACATGATGTTTGAGGTTACCTTGGTGACACTACAGTTTTCTCCTTGCAGTTTATTCATTTATTAATTAAAAGTTCCTCTCAATGTATTTTTGAACAAGGCACAAGAAGATATTTTTGTGTTTATTTATTTTTTAATATAATAGAAGATTATCTAAGATGTATCTATATTTTCTTTACGCACTCCCATTTTAAAAGTTACTGGCATGACTGAATAAGCAACATACTGTACATGACAGCATCAGTTTTCCTCCATCTGTTATCCATTCTCAGTGCAGACGCCACTCCACTTCATCCCTTCTCAGATAAAGGATCAAGTTGACAAATTGTGTCCTTGTAACACAAAACTTGTGACTATTGAACCTTTCAGCAAGGGATTTCTGCCCCCTCACCACAATGTGAAAGTGAAGACTCAGTGAGATCAAATCCTTTCATCTCCAGTTTTATCAGCAAGGCAAAAAAATAAATAAAAGTAAAGCCAGATGGACCTGATTATTTTTACTTTCTTCTTTTTTTTCACTAATTTGACTCACCTTTTTTATTGACATAAATATGTATTTAATACAAAGAATGTATTTCCGTATATTTTAATGCACAAATCTGTAACGTTACATCAAAGTCATGTCTCAAAGTTTTGTTTTAAAATGATAACCAAAGCAAAGTTGAAGCTGAATGTCATGTATACACAAACACACTCATGCATACCTTAAATTTGTATTTCTGAGTGTCAAGCAATTATTCAAAATCTTATGACTTATCAGAATGTGCACGTTATGTAAAAATAAATAGATAAATTTAACCAGAACTAAAAACAACTAATCAGTCACTAAGATAAGATCGACCCAAATCTACCTGAAACTGCCTTTCAGAGAAAATATAATCAGCAGAGATAATAATATATCTAGTTTTCTATGAGATTTGTTGATTCTTTATCACAGTGAGGCAATCTAGAATAATTCATCGGACCAGCTGAGACAAATAAGAGAGCAAAGATAATGAAATGGGATTTGAAACAAACAGATTATAACAGTGGTCCCTTTGTTTCTGAAAACAAGATGTTTGGAGTGAAAGACCTTTTCTGAGAAATGAACGTGGCCCTTTGATAAAGTGTCCATTTGACCTTAATGTTTCTCAGGTAGATGTGTCGAATCACAATCTCCTCCCTGTGCATTTCTTCTCTCTCCTGAACAAAATCACCTCCTCTTTTCTTCTTTTCTGCTTTTCACACATTATTTCTTTCACTGATCACCTCTTATGTGTCTCCATACAGTTTCACATGCTACATAAACACAGCTAGAATGTCTCCTCTTGTTACTGCTGAAATGAAATTGAAGATGGCTGCTTGGTCTCTCCATACTCATATTCACCCTCTCCCTCCCTTCATCACATCAGTTCTCACGGCTCTGCCGGCTCGTATAGGCACCATTACTTGCTTGATTAGCTACAGAGGTACATTCCCTAAAAAGAGCAGATGAGAGGAGAAGTGTGTTTGTTTGAAGGACCCCCAAAAATCCAGTTCAAAATAAACAGAAAAGCTGCAGGATCTTTATGAAATCAAATCAGAATTTGAAGCACAACAGAGTTATTTTTTAAAAGGTGTCCCGTCACACAAATTGCATGACTTTGTAGTTATTTCCAAAGTATTAACTTGTAATCTGAAATATTTTATATCTTTAAAAAGTTAGTAAAAACTAATTTCCAGCCGTTCAAGCTCAGAGTAATAATATTCATTATGCTAATTAGCTGGACTCAGATTGGCTAACAGCTAGCCAATGAGAGCACAGCTTCCTGTTTCCTCCCACGCTACACAACAACACTATGACTGAGTAACATACCTAATAACGTCCTGCATAAAGCCAAGTTACAGAAGATTTCTGAACGGGACCAGCAGAGATGGAACTTTAATTTTGAGGTCGGCTGCGAGCGGCTGACGCCACTCGGCAGAGCTGATCTGGAGAGTGAAAGGAGATCAAGTCTGGTTCGATTCGGAGGATGTTGCAAAGGTTTGGCTCCAAAAAAAGGTCACTGATAGGCATGGAAATACCTCTTCCAGTCATCATCTGTCACGCTGGTCGTGTTTGTCGGACGTAGCAACAGTAACTAAGGGGGGCAGGACTCGGCGAAAGGTCAGTTCTGTATTAAACTGGATGTCTGTCTATTTTAAACACAAACAAATTAGTTACAAGTAATAAACATGGCTGGATGATCACCATTTAGCAAGATTATCCACAAAAAACAAATATACAAGGCTACGCGAT
>SSNP01000081.1:12500-93848 GCA_006937955.1 Pachypanchax playfairii
TCCATCCATCCATCCATCCATCCATCCATCCATCGTCCATCCGTCCGTCCATCCATCCATCCATCCATCCATCCATCCATCCATCCATCCATCCATCCATCCATCCATCCCTGGTTTAATAACCACCATGACTTTCCTCCATTCTTAAGGCAGCTTTCCACATTCACAATTTTGATTATATACATCCAATAATGTTTCTTTTGATAATTCACAAAGTATATTTATGATTATGTAACATATTTGATCATTTTCCAGAGCAGACATCTTAGTCTTCCTAAGAACTTTGTCTATTTCTGTTCTCTTCTTATAGAACAACTGTACTATCGTCAATATTGCCTCTTTGAATTCCTTATAATTCTTCTTGCATTAGCTTGTTTCCTCTTACGGTCAATACGATTATTAAAATTTGGATTTCTTTTTAACATTGTGAACACTTTATTTCTAGATTTAATTACTTCCTCACAGTATTTATTCCCCCATGGCACAATCCTCTTTTTATTTCCTCCACTTTTCTTCAGAATAGATTTTTCTGCAGCCTCAATTCCAAAAATATATTTAAACATCTCAACTTATATCAGTTTTTTTCATTTCTTGATCAGTTATCATTATAGATTTCTCCCAGTTAGGGCTCCCTCCTGTATGATCCTCCAGTTTATTCCTTCCTACCTCAATCATTATTGGAAAATTATCACTTCCAATAGTCGTATGTTTGATCACATTCCAAGAATAAACCCTTGCCAGTGAATTTGGCACTATTGTTGGATGGATTGCTGATTCAGCTGTTAGAAGCACCATCTTAGATCTTTCTAGATCTATAAATAATATTTTGGGAAGCTAAATTGTCACATTAGCCTTCTATCATCAATTCATAACTGAATTTCTTATGTGAAGATAAACATACAGTTGTTAGTATAAAGATGTTTTCTCTTTTCTTTTTCTCTGATATTTTGTTTAACGTGTGTTTTTGTACACATGTACATCTTATGTATGTATATATTCCTGATTTATGATGGATGATCTGAACTAGAGAAAACACACTGCACTATCAGGAAAGTCACAGTTTCCTCCACTCACATTGGCTCAGTCCTGTTCTTCCTCTTTTCTATGTTTTTCTCTCCTCAGTCCAGGGCGCTCTCCATCCTGCTATGACAATGAAATAGTCATGATGAACCATGTCTATAAGGACCGTTTCCCCAAGGTCAGTCTCACACAAACCAAAACATACACATATATACAGTATATATATATATAGATTATTATTCAATGACTTGTCTCCAATAAGGCAACAGCCCAAATGGAAGAGAGGCTGGCTGTGTTTATCCAGAACTACTCCCCAGAGATAGTTCTGCCCTTGGCTGATGGGGTCCTTAGCTTCATCCACCACCAGGTTGCAGAGCTGTCTAGAGACTGCCTGGCCAAATCACAAGAGGGACTCATTACCAGTATTTACTTTCGGGAACTGCAGGACAACCTGGAGAAACTGCTTCATGATGTGAGTTTTGAGACATGATAAAGTAGAGTTAACTGTGAAGTAATTATTATTATCTCCACACTTCACTAACCAACCTCACTCATGTTTCTTTCTTTGTCCTTCATCAGGCGTACGAGCGCTCAGAGAGTTCAGAGCTCACCTTCGTCACGGAACTTGTCAAAAAGCTCTTCATCATCATTTCTCGTCCCGCCAGGCTGCTGGAATGTTTGGTAAGTTCCACCGACTACATGTAGTATAAACCCTGACATACATCTCAGAACTTTTGATATCAAATTCTTCATATCTAGATTTTTTTTTCATCTTCATTGAACCTGGTTATCATCCAGACAAAACAAATACATGATGAACCTGTCCTGGTAGATGTAATATGAAGCTGACAGTTTTGGGGAAATATTTTGATCAAGAGGTCAAATCATCAGTAAATGACACTGAAGATCAGCACGACCAGATTGTTGCCTTGATTTTCTCCCTGCAGGTCGTGAGTCCACAAAGAGGAGGCTCCATTTAACCTCTTCAGACTTTTTAGCCCCAGAAACAAAGTTTATTAAGTCTTTCTGTATAAACATTTCATGGTACATTGTGGACATCTGCAGCTTGTGGAGCTCTTTTTCATTTGAAAGTTTGTGGGTGTGGCTTTTGTTCAGGTGTGCTCAATAGTCTGGAAATTTATTTATTTTTTAATCAGCTGTGAGAAGGAGTCATGTCCCTGGGATGCTGATGTCAAATTCACCTGGACTTGTGTGGTATTGATAAGAATTTCAGTATACAGTGATCCCTCACTACTTCGCGGTTTGACTTACGCGGACTCACCCCTTCGCGGATTTTTCAAAAATATTTATCCAAAAATAAAAAGTCTAAAATACTGTGCTTTTGGCTATTCATTTACCTCCCCACATTTCCTCCGCGGTTGGTTAATGACCCAGCGCCTCTATCTGAAGACGAAGAGCTGTAAAGCTCTCATTAGTACCTGTGCAGTCACATCGTCACCGTCATCACACTGCACAGGTTCTTTATTACCGTCATCAGTAAACCAACACAACGCTGTAGTCATAACTGCACGTGGAAGCGCCGCGGCGCAGCGCGATCAGCTGTTCCCGTTACCAGACGCGTCTTTCTCAGCACCGGTCCACAAGCGCTTCTGCTCCTCTGTTTATCCAGAGCTATTTTTTCACCTTAGATAAGTAAATAACATCATTAAATAACTGAAGAGAGCTTGTTTTAATTACTCCTGCTACATCGTTCATCTTGAATTGACAACTCCCCTCTCTCTTTCAGGAAAAGAGTCTTGTTTGTGTTTAGACACCCATAAACCCCACCCCACCCCACCCCCGCCCCCCTAAACGTAGTCAGCACACTCTGTTGCGCTGTGTGTGTTGTTTATTTTCATCTCTAGATACACAAATATGATCGCATTTGTCAATCACGGTATTTTATTTTGAAGAATCACTTTTATTTTCAAAATGTACCGGATTGTCTGTGTTTTTTGGTGTATCCCTACTTCGCGGATTTTCACCTATCGCGGGGGGGGTCTGGAACCAATTAACCGCGATAAGTGAGGGATCACTGTACACAGAGTTTATCAGTTTGTTGATTGATCCCTTAACCCCTCTTCTGGGGCACCTTTCTCTGTCCCCATGGCTCATCTTTCTGTTGTCAAGGCAACTGTATGAGGGAGATGATAGGATCATCCAGGAGGCTGGAGAGACCTGGTTATAAGGCTATGGAGGAGAATCTTCACGCAGATGAAAAGCTGTGAATTAATTTAGCATTCAGGTTATTTACATTCTGTAATTTATTAATAACATCACACAGTCAGTTAACCTTGCGCTGCAAGATTTGGAGTTTTCCAAACCCACGAAATCCATCTTGTACTGCTCCAACTTAACCGTCTGACTCAAGTCCACTGGTGATTTGGACCGATCATGTGTTGGCATTGTGGTTTGGGGCGGGTGTTCAGGTGTGACAATAGCAGCAAGTGTCCAGAAAAAGCAAAACAAACATGGCCGCTCTGGTGGATGTAAGCATAGAAGCAGCTATTGAATCTGTTTTGGAGATGATTTCTTCATTGAATAATGAGCAAAGGGAAACACTTTGTGCATTTCTTGATGGTAACGATGTGTGTGTTTTACTTTATTGGATTTGCAAAAATTTGGTTTACTGTGATTAGCTAAAGACAGATCATTGTAGGAGGACACTTGCTGGCGTGTCCTCCAATCAGTTTAAAATATGATACCAGATGGCTCAGATCTATGTGTAGCACCGACTAAACACGAGGCTACACATAGATCTGGAAGAGCCAGGTTAACAATCAGTATGCTGCTGCTGCAAAAAAATTTAAAATCATCCCAGAGCAGTGCATGCTATCAGAGTGCCATGATAATTCCTCATCTTTCCTTTTTTTGGCTCAATGAATTCAGTATGACGAACTGAGGATGAAAATGATCCTGGCTGTCTCTAGCTTTCTAATCAACAGGAACGAAACAAAATCCTACAGGACATCACAAATGGCACAGATATAAGATACTTTCAGAAATAGCTGGAAAGTTGAGAGACTGATTGAGGTGGATTGTGCTTATTTGGCAGTTTATAGCAGTGCTCAGTTGCATGTTCTGAATTTTCTGCAGGTAGAAGTACATTTTAGTTTGTTTATTTTAAGTTAGTGTTTAATTTTAGCATTTCATTTATACAAACAAAAGAGAAGACAGTCAGTTTCACAGTGATCCTTTAACATTTACCATGTTGCACAATTTGCATTGTTACTTCCTTATGTCTTACGATGGTTTCCTATTGATTTGTATACCTAATAACAGATTTTTAGCCTTGTGAGATTAAATGCATTAGCTTTTATGTTGTCTAATACATTCCCCACCTGACTTTGGTTCATATAATGGTAGGAGTTCAATCCAGAAGAGTTTTACCATCTACTGGAGGCTGCAGAGGATCACGCCAAAGAAGGACAGTTAATGAAAGCAGACATTCCAAGATACATCATCAGCCAGTTGGGTCTTACCAGAGATCCATTGGAGGGTAAGAAAAAAGCAAATATTTCAAATTTTATTGGATACAAAAGTTAATTCATTTATAAGCATGTCTTCAAGACATAAAAACTTTAGAGGGAGACATTTTTTTTTGCTTTTGAACTCAGATAAGACTGAGGTTGTGTGTTTTGGCACCTTAGGAACAGATTTTGTAGTCAGACACTTTGGATGGGATTAACTTCCCCTCCTGTACTGATGTAAGAACTTTGCTCTTATTGACCAGGACATGTTCTTTAATTCTTATATAAAACATGTTACCATGTTGCTTTCCTTTATTTGCATCATTTTGTTAAATTTAGAAGCATCCTGACCAAAAATGATGTAGGAAAAACTAGTCGATGTATTTATTACTTCTAGACTTAATTACTGTAATTCTTTATCATCAGGATGTTCTAATAGTTCTGTTAAAGACCTCCAGCTGATCCAAAATGCTGCTGCCCGAGTTCTAATGAGAGTTATGCCGGGCGGACACTGTGTGATTTCGAGGGGATTTCACCACGATTTTGCCGTCGCAGACCACGCTGCGTCATCGTGGAAACACCGTAGCGTCGGGATGTCCGGTCGGGAGGTCGTAAGCCGTACAGTGTGAGAACACTCACGAGGAAGGATTAATTGCTGCTACGTTCTAACGATAATGCTGCGACTTCCCTATCAAACTTCTGGCATGTCAGAAATTTTCACCGTAGCTCGTACAGTGTGAGCGATGTTACGTCACGATTCTACGTTCGCACCTGCGCAGAAGACACCGGTGGAGCAACATTGGCTGGCTAATGCTAACGTGAAACTGTCATAGCTACTGTAAAACAATATATAGTTTAACATTAATGTTACCTCAAGCTCCTGATGAAGGATGGACATCTCATACCGACCACGTCTCCTCAGCCATTCACGTACCCAAATCCTTTTCTTTCTTATTTTTAGTTTCAGCGCCCACAACTGCAACAACTTTCTGCCCGCTCGCCATCTTGTTGTCAGGTACGCTGTGGTTGTCATAGGAACTAAGAACCTTTGTTTTTCGTTGTTCACACACGAGCGCGTCGTGCCGTCAGACACCGACTGACGCAGACAAGTAGTCGTGGTTGTCAATAATCGTTGCTGACAGCAGTCGTACAGTATGAGTACACATGTCGTAGGGTCAAATAGAGTACGAGTGACAAACCCGGTCACCCAGTCAGATTTCTAAAATCGCACAGTGTCCGCCCGGCATTAGAAGGAGAGATCATATTTTCCTAATTTTAGCATCACTTGACTTGCTCCCCGTAAAATCTAGAATATAATTTAAAATTGTACGTCTGTAAAGATCTTCATACAATGACGTCAAAGAGTAAAAATCTTGTTGTTTCAAATGTTCCTAGCAGAGCACTTTGCTTTACGACCGCAGGTTTGATTGTGGTCACTAGAGTTCAAGTGGAAGAGGAAGCAGAGACTTCTGTAATCAGGCTCCTCTCTTAAGGAACAAGCCCCCAGTTTGTAGCCGTGATGCAGACACCCGACCTAGTTTTAAGTTGTTCTTTTGTTTTGTTTTTTCAGAAATCGTGACCCTTAACTGCTATGACAGTGAGGGTCCACATACTCCAGAAACAGATGATTCAGCAGAGGTGATCCTACAGACACAACCTGTTTATATCACCATGCACATAAACACAACATGAAGTGCACAATGTTGTGCAAACTTGCACATCCAAAATAAAATTACTTTTTGTGATTTGTCATCAGGGAAAAAGCAAATCCGTCAAGCCGCCCAGTGAAGAAGACTTTCAGACCATCAAACTAATCAGCAATGGGGCTTATGGGTAAGCAAGTGATCTCAGAAAACAAATCACATTTGTTCAAGCTAGTCTTTTTTTTTTCTAGAGCTTTTAACATCAGAATCAGAAATGACTTATTACCAAGTATTATTTACACAATACAAGGAATTTGTCTTGAAAGAAGGTGCAGAGAATCATTTAAAGGAAGAAGAACAAACATAAGAATCAGCAAGATTTACATGCCCAAAGCATTTGTGCAATAATGTCTGTCTGACAAACGGACGGACGGACAGAAAGATCTGAATTATAAAATCATTCACATGGAAATAATAAACTTTATGAGGTCCAAATGTAATGTGGAACTAATTTCATCTCAAACGTACACTCAAAGATGGTTCTCGTCAAATTCTCTCTTCTCCTGAGTCAATGATATTCTGAATAACTGAGACACTTGATATATTCTTGTATTAAAATACCTGCTGTGTTTTTCTTATCTTTTTACCTCCCCTGTTCTTTCCAGTGCTGTCTATTTAGTGCGCCACAGGCACACCCGTCAGCGTTTTGCTATGAAGAAGATCAACAAACAGAATCTGATACTGAGGAACCAGATCGAGCAGGCTTTTGTAGAGAGGGACATCCTCACCTTCGCAGAGAACCCCTTTGTTGTGTCCATGTTCTGTTCCTTCGAAACCCGGAGGCATCTCTGCATGGTCATGGAATATGTTGAAGGTAAGGGACTTGGGGTTGGTTGGACTGAGAATGAGAACACATTATTGATTTATGAGTAGTAATGTTGTTTGTTAATGATCTGTTTGCGCTTCCTTTCCCTCTGTAGAAAGATATACAACTACAAAACAGGATTAATGGCCCAGTGAGAAATGCTGAATGAACAAATGAGTTTATTCTTGTTTTTTTCCACACCAAACAAAAAATAACAAATATTTTAAAATACAAAAATAAAACAACCCCAAAAAAATGGAATGAAGATTCCTTTTTGGTCATGCTGTTGAAAACGGGCTCTTGTGATTAAATCATCAGTAATGCGGGTCAAAAATGTGTAAACAAGAATCTCAAAGGTGTCAGAAATATGTGTGATGAAAGGAATAGTTGATTAGAAAGAGATAGAACATTAAAACATTAAATTACAAACTGAATAACCATAAAATTCAAATGTGTTATTATGTCACCTGATATTACAATACAGAAATAGCTATAAACCTTTTAGTTTTACAGATATTGAGCTAAAATTTGAGATGTTGGTGGTTGACAGTCATCCCCAACACATATTCTCTGAGTGCATCAAGTTGTGTGAAATGACCTGTATCATGCAAAATCAACTTTAAGGAGCTTTTTTTGTGATTTTATCTCCTTATTAAACCTTATTAGTAGTGGTTTTTGGCATTTCTCAGTAATCCTCCTGCATCCTGCGCTCTGAGCACACACGCCGAGCTGTGAGAGTCTGAACCAAGACACTAAGCACCCCCGTTTTGTAGTATATTACTGTCTAAAAATGTCTCAGTTAAAATGTGCATTTAGCTGTGAGAGTTACAGGAATTTATTCACCACTCACCATTCAGGCAGCTCAGGCTCCAACAGTTGGAGTTTAATTTACCCCTTCTGTTGTATGGTGCACTTTATGGTGCAACTGAATGTATCTGGTTCAGGCGTGGACAGGTAGAGAGACAAAGACACTCAAATGACAACATCAAGGCAGAAGGGGTGGGGGGACGGGAGGGGAGAAGACAACAAGAGACAACAAAAACAGACCAAAACTAACACAAAAACAAAACAGACCAAATATATTTATCAATATTGGTCATAATTATAAAGATATAATATATCACTTTATACAAAAGTACTCAAATATACACAAAGATTTGTTTGCTTGTGCGTATATGTACATGTGTTCATGTACATGTATGAATGTATTTGTGTGCTTGTGTGTATATTAGTGTATGTGTGGGGGCTCTGCATGTATCAGTGTGTGTAGGCGTCTGTCTCTGTGGTCGCTTGGTAGATTTTAATTACACTTTTTATGGCAGTCATGTGATAATCATCAACAGCTGACTAATTTTTGGAGTCAACATTATGAAAGATGCTGCCAAAGATGAGCAAGACTAGCAAACACAAAAATTGTTATAGCTTAATCAGTTTTACAAATTTTGAGCAAAATGTTCATGTTCTAGTCAAATGAAGTGAAATAAGACTGTAGTGTATGTTTTTCCCAGGAGGTGACTGTGCTACTTTGTTGAAGAACATTGGAGCTCTGCCTGTAGAGCTGGCGAGGATGTATTTTGCTGAGACTGTTCTGGCCTTGGAGTATTTGCACAACTATGGTATTGTTCACAGAGACCTCAAACCTGACAAGTGAGTGTAAAATGCTAAAATACCCTTTTTGTTTAACGTCACATAGAAAAATTGACTGACTAGATTTATCCTAGCAAAAAATTGTAAAACTTCAACATATTACAGAATACATTCTAAAAGTTTTTTTTTTGCTGCATTCCAACACTTTGTTCATCATGTTAATTTGATTATCTGTTTTCTCTCACCATGAAGTCTTCTGATCACCTCCATGGGACACATTAAGCTAACAGACTTTGGTTTGTCGAAGATGGGTCTAATGAGCCTCACCACCAACTTGTATGAAGGACACATAGAAAAAGATGCCAGAGAGTTCCTGGACAAGCAGGTAGTTTAATCTGCCATATTAGCAGCTGTATGAAAAAAGATGTATTTATATAGAACTAGCCAAAAATAAGACATTTGATTTCTTGTAGTATTTTCATTCCAGATTTATTCCAGTGATTTTGTGTTTTCTCTTTGTTCCTCGTGTTCCCATGTTTAGTCAGGTGTTGTGTCATTCCCTGTTTTTAGGTCCAGCTTTTATTTTGTCCTTGTACTGGTTTCCTGTTTTGCTTTTATTTTGGTATGTTCGTACTTCCTGTTTTCTCCATGGTGATGTTAGGTCTCTTTATTCATACAACATGTTTACTTCCTGTATTAGTTCTGGTGTGTTTTCTCTTAGTGTTCTAGTGTCACTCGTTCTCCCTCAGGTGTTTTAAGTTAGTAATTAGTTGTGTTTGGTATTTAAGTCTCGTGTGCATGTCAGTCATTGTCAGTTTGTTGTTTGTCTTTGCTTGTGTCGGGATCATGTTCTGGATTATTATTTTGTGGATTACTTTTGTTCTTTCCCCGCTGACCCTGGTTCCTCCATCCCTCATCATCTCCTTGTAAGTTTTTGTTTTGCTGCCCCGTCAGCTGTTTTATTTCCTTATTAAATTGTAATTTTTATCAGATCTTTTGTTGTATTGCTTCTGTGCATTTGGGTCCACTATAACCACCTCTAAAACATAACAACATGCAGGGGTTGTACATTTGACCACCACTTTCAACATTGCTTTCTTCTTCAACCATGCATGCAGTCCTGCCAAGCCATTCAGCAAAATCAATGATCTTCTGAGATAGATGCAGCAGTACAAAGCTTTTAGTATTAACTGTGTTGCTGAATCATTAATGCTCTCATCTCCATCACAATCCTCTTTAGCAATGAGACTTCTTGTTTATGAATTAAACTGTATTCAGTCAGTCTGGCGCACATGTGGCGTCTAATTTGTTTCAAAAGTCGTGAAAGCATATTTTGCATGTGCACACTGAATATTAAGCATAGAAAAGTGATATACGCAAGGAAGTTGTTACTTGCGAATGAAAGCATACATGGTGAGAGGACATTTCTGTACTGTGAATGAGAAAACAATATCTGCAAGCACACCAGCATCTAATGTGCATGCACAACGAGCACAAGGCAGTGACTGTCTAAAGTCATGTGAGTGTCCAGCGTGCGCACGTTACTGCCTTGTGTGATATTGCTCAAGAATCACACTATTTGGATGTTTTTTCTTCAAACAAATACCCTTTGGCACAGCCTCAGCCTTAGAATATTTTCAAAACAGAATGGTGACAGAGAAGGTGTGCCATATTGATAATGGGCTGGTATGGGGACATGCACAAGAGGAGCATGATACTTGCCTGCATAAAGTGCTGGCATTCCTCTTAACACTGAGAAATGTGATCTGTCAATGTGTGAGGTGAACTTCCTTGGACATGTGGTTTCTGCCAGTGGCATCAGCCCAGATTCAAGCACAACAGAGGCCATCAAGAGGACGCAGGAGCCAAAGTCAGTAAGTGAATAAAGGTCCTTTCTCGGAATAGCAAACCAGCTGGGCAAGTTTATCCTTCAACTGACCAAGAGAGACAAACCCTGTGTGACTTCCTGCCAAAAAAGAACTGTAGTGTGTGCAGCACAGAGAAGGTCAGAGCCTTCCAAGATCTGAAGGATGCACTGGTGTCACCACCTGTGTTAGACATGTATGATCCCACTAGAGGATGCCAAGTCCCAGCACAAACATCATCAGTTGAGTTAGGTGGAGTACAGCTCCAAAGATGGAATGAGGAGTGGAGACTAATATGTTGCGATCTGTCACACCTACCGAGCACAGGTGGAAAAAGAGGCATGGGGACAGATCGGGGTCTGTGAGATGTTCCAAAACTTCCAGCTGGAGATGGATCAAAAGCTTCTTTTGAGTGTCTTGGGATCCCAGGCACTGCTGCGCTACCTCCTTGTATCCTATGCTTCAGAATGCAAGACCCTTGTCACGGACAATAAGCCCCAATTCCCAAGGACAGCCTTTGCAGAGTTTGCAGAGTCTGATGGGTTCTATCATGTGACCAGAAGCCCAAAATACCCACGAGGTGATGTTGAAGCTGAACACACCTTGCAGATTATGAAGCAACTTCTAAAAATGTGACAGGATCCCTACCTTGCTCTGCTAGCATACAGAGCTACCCCATTACAAAATGGGTACAGTCCAGCTCAACTCATCCTGGGGAGGTGGCTTTGCACTACTGTGCCTATTCTACATGCTCTGCTAGATCCTGTTCTTCCTGATGGAGACACTGTACTGTAGAAGTGAAAGGGGAGAAGGATGGAAGATGCACGGAGTTACAATCTGCAACATCATGTGTAGAACCTCAGCAGTCTCGCTACTGGACAAGACCTGTGGGTAACAGTCCAGAAAGCAGCTGGTGCTGTTATTGGAAGCCACACCAACCCCTGTTATTATCTAGTGGACGACCACATGGGTCATCAGGCAAAACTAATGCCATAGTGTTGCTATGCAACCCCCTGAGGAGTAGTACAGCAGTGGAGCAGCTGAAAATATCCTGAGAAGTGTTCCAGGACAGCCTGTAACAGAACAGCCTGTAGAGGTGTTGCCACAGCAAAACATTTCAGAACCACCATCTACTCTTACTCTCAGAACCAAGTCTGTGAGAGCCAGAATGAGAGCAAACCAGGGATAAGCTTTCTTTTTTCTTCCCTCTCACACACACACACGCACACGTCCCAACCACCCACTGACATCAGAGCAGATATCATCACCTATAAACATAATGTGCAACAGTGACTAGAACATCAAAGCAGGGTCGCTACAGTACTTTACAAAAAACATCTGTGGTTTATCATCAGCAAAAAACCAGCAGTAAAGATTTTCCAGTAGTAAACAGACTGACAGGTGATCTGCCTGTTGTTACTCTGTGGTGAACTGTACTGAAAGGAAAAACATCAATGTTCAACGAGTCAAGAAGTGACACAATTAAAACACTTAAGCAGTTTACGCTCTTGAAGCAGTATATCAACCAATCAGAGTGTCTCATTGTAGTGATGTCACTCCACATAATGAATGAAGCGAGAACTGGAAAAACATAATTTCAACAATGGAGGACAAGCTTATCGCCGATGCACCCACTCGACGTTGTCTAGCTTTATCAAGCTAATAAAGCCAAGCCACTATGTTGATATGATCTGCCATAGTTCAGAACCTACGGCAACAGAGGAAGCTCCGCCTACGCGCTCTGTTTGGCTCAGAAGTGGCAAGCGTTAAAATTTCAACATATAGCGTCAAACTAGATGCGCTGTGAGCATTGCTTGACGCTGGCAAAGTGTGCGGTGTGAACGCCCCATAAAAAAAGATCAGTTAAACAGTTTTTTTTGTTTTGTTTTTTTAACGCAACAGTCCAATTGTTTTATTTGCATACTATGAGCATAGGAACAAAAGAAGTCTGCAAGAATCTTCTTTCACACTCAGTGAACCTGGAGAGTGAGTCATGAAAAAACATGTTACGTTTAGGGCTGCTAATGTTAAACAACCAAGCTCCATCATATATTAAAGATCTTATTGTCCTATAGGGATGCACTGATACTGATACTGGTATCAGGTATCGGTCCCAATACCGTCTAATGTACTCGTATCTGTGAACTGTGAAACATGCACCATGAACCAATACTTAAAACGTGGAAACTCTTTTCATTTTTAACTTTTAAATTTTAGTTTTGTGGTCATATTTATTAAAATTTAACTTTTTATCTAATTCAACATCCTTTGTTGTAACAAGCAGAGACGAAAATAAAACCTGTCTTCTAATTCATGGCATTTTTTTTGTGCGGTAGAAGTTTCAGCATTGGTACTCTGTATCGGTAAGTACTCTGATCCAAGTATCAGTATCATATCGGTTTGAAAAAGTGGAATCGTTGCATCCCATATGTTCCTAACAAAACACTTTGCGCTAAGACTGCAGGTTTGCTTGTGACTTTCAGAGTTATCAGTATCCTCTCCTGTGGAAGCAGCTTTCACTTTTTTTATAAGAGGCAGACACCTTGTGTACTTTTAAGAATAGACCTAAAACTTATATAGTTCATGTTAGTTTATTTTCTCCTAATCCATCCCTTTAGTTATGCTGCTATAGGCTTAGACTGCTGGAGGACATACTGACCACATTTCTTCACTCTGCTGTCTCTCTTTACTCTCCATGTTTGTATTTATATTGTTGCTGCTTTTTACTTTATCTCTGTTTACCTTTCTATAGACATGACGACTGGCCCAAATCCATTTGTGTTTGTCTATGTATCTGTCCTGTCAGCTCAGACTCCAGTCAGACATGGCTGAAAGCTGCTCATCCTGGTTCTGGTTCGGTTTCTTCCTGTTAAAAGGGAGTCGTTCCTTTCCACTGTGCAATCATGCTACTCAAGATGAAGGATTGTGTTCAGCTGATGATTCAACCTGATCAGCTGGTTCCTTTTTTAGCTAATTGACACAATATTTCTCTAAAATGCCTTGAAATGACTTTTGTTATGAACTGACATTTTATAAATAAAAATTAATTGATTAAAAATAGGCTTTAAACTGAACATTTTTTTATTTAGAGAGAAGAGCCTTATCATGTTTTTTTGTGGAGAGTATTTTTTGTTTTCAATTATTCTTGGGTTCTTCTATAACGTCATTATGTTTAATTTGATTAAAAACAAAACAAAGCAGTTTAAAGAGTGAGTCTAAACAGATTTAAATTCCAGTTGTTTCTGGCATGCACAAGAACAATTTACAGTATTACAATGTTTAGCTTATCTTCTTTCCCACCCTCTTTCTCCCACATCACTTCTTGCAGGTTTGCGGGACTCCGGAGTACATTGCCCCAGAGGTGATTCTTCGCCAAGGCTACGGGAAGCCTGTGGACTGGTGGGCGATGGGCATCATCCTGTATGAGTTCCTGGTGGGTTGTGTGCCTTTCTTTGGGGACACTCCTGAGGAGCTGTTTGGACAGGTCATCACAGGTGAAACAAAGAATTTAATGATTTTATTATTTTTTTAATAATTACATTTTAAATATGCATTTATTGTTAGCGACCTGCTACTGCAATCTGTTAGCAATGAAAACCACAAAACAATTAAGGTTGTAAAAACTAAAATAACCATCTTTGAATACCAGTAAAGTTTTACTAATGTTTCATAAGAGTTTATTGTACTTATTACTTCAGTTAGTACAACATATTTATTGGTCCAAGTTTGAGTATTCTGTGTATTTCATGTGTTTAGGGTTTGATCAATCATGTTTTTCTCCTAACCTTTACGTCTTGTTTGTTGTAGATGATATAGTTTGGCCTGATGGTGATGATGCGTTGCCTGCAGATGCCCAGGCCTTCATCTCAGCTTTGTTACAGACCAACCCTCTGATAAGGCTGGGTACAGGTAATGGTTTATGCATATATAATATCTATCCAGTTGATCAAGGCAGAAGGTTGCAATTGAACTGAACTGTTTGTATATTTTTAGCCTCCAATCTGAATCTGTTGATGTGAATTAGACACTGTTTGGTGCTTTGAGATGACTTTGTTGTAAACTGGCATATTATAAATAAACTTAATTAAACTGAATTGTATTGAATCTAAATTCTCTTTGTATTTGGAATAACATGAAGAATCTCAAGAAGAAAAAACAAGATGATGAGTAAAAACATCACCCAGTATTTATGACTTTTATGATTTATTTATTTTATTTCATGAAAGACAAAAGTTAGTACAGTGAAACCTTGCTATAGCGGACACTGATGGGACTACACGTTTTGTCCATTATGTGTCCACCCCAGAGGGGTAGGGTGTCTGGGTGTCCTGTTATAACGTCTGTAAACCATTGTCACAGACATTTCCTCGGTACATCAGCTTATTTTATGAACTAGCGCATGGTCAAATCCCCTTCTGAATATGTCTCAACTTTGAATACAATTTTATGCATACTTGTCAGTTTTCGTTTATTTTTTTTTCATGTAGTATTATGAAAATACACATGATCAACGTTTACCTTGTTTAAGCCAAACGGCCACTTGTCTTAACGGACCTGAATGTCTCATCAAAATGAGAGAAGCACTAATATTTATGAGTCCACCAGGTAGCGCAGCAAGTCAAGGCACATGCGATGGAGCAGGTGCTGATGGCAGGCAGCTTAGGGTCCTCCTGGTCTGTGTCCTCTGCATCCGATGTGCAGCTGGCTTCTGTGGCACGTACCTGGTCAAGCAGGTGCTGCTCCTAGCCAGCATCCAGCTCCTCCCCTGCAGGAGCGTCGACATATGTGATCACTGTCCGTTAGCGGGGTGAATTTTACACTGATTTTTAAAAAGTGTCCTGAACAGCGGAGTGTCCGCTCCAGTGGGGTTATATAAGTAGTAAAAACGCTTGGTCAGTCCAAAACCTGTCGGCTGGACAGGGGTGTCCGTTCCCGAGGGGTGTCCGCAGGGCGGGGTTTCACTGTATTAGACACTGAATAAAAATGACACACTTTTAACCAAATTTGCAAGCTGGTGCATTATTTTTTTACACAATTTTAGAGTAAAAAGAACTAATGAGGACCTTTATCTCAGAAAGGTTGTAGATCAAGTTCACTCTTAAAAACTGAGGAAACGTTTGATTAGAACTGCTTGGAGGATCACAAAAAGAGAAAATTCCCATTTGACTGTAAAACATTATTAAGATGAAGGAAGAGAGAGCTCCGTTTAGCCCCCAAAGCTCGCATCACAGGTGCTTTATGAAAGCCTTTCTAATTACTATGTACACAATTCCACTTTCATAGTTTGCAAATGAACATAAAAAAATGATTTAAAGGTGGTATATGGAACATGGACACAAAAACAACAGCATAAAGCCTTCAGCCATTAAACATTCATCCAGGCTTGTTAACCCCCCACCTAAACACACACACTCACACACACACCCCCACCCCCCATGCTCCGATGCTGAGGTCGACCCACTCTGATCCCCGATCTGAGCAGGACAATAAAATATCATGAGTTCAGCTCACTAATCATGATCTCCAGCCCCGTAGTTTCCTTACTGTTTGTAGCTCAGTCATTGATTCAGTCCGTGGCAAAGAGCTCCGCGGCTCTTCTCGAGCAAACCAAAACTTCCTGCAGTCCCTCCTAAGATCTTCTGTCCTCCTCACACACCATGCTTCACACCTCTCTTATCCAAGCAGCAAGCAAAATCCCACATGGTGTGTTCTCCAGTCGAACCTGCAGCCAGGAGTTCCCCCACTTCATCCACCTGCAGCTCCGTGTTAGCATGAGCTGCTAATAAAAACGTTTCCACACAAAGCTGCTTCTCACATGTTGGGGAATCCACTATGGCAAGCAAATAAGGTATATAATCACCACGTTCCCGGTGCTTCCAGCTGCTTGACCTGCAGACTCCACAGCACCAGCCTTGCTGTGCCTGACTATTTACCGTATTAAACAACTCAAAATGGTGCCCGCTGCTCTGCCAGCTATTGGCTGGTAGATGTAAACAAAATGCAAACGTTGTGCCTGTCAAAATTAATACTTTATAATATTTTACTTCGAATATAATTTCTAAAGGAAATAGTGTATTTTCATTCTACAACCCTCTAAACACCCCGTGGAGGTATTATTTTGTTAAAAACATTGCTTTTTTATGAAAATATTCCATTTCCCACCTTTAAAAGTCTTGTGGACTAATGATACCAAAACAGATATTCTTGGCTTCACTTGGAACTAATGTATGTTTGAAAAGAATACCGTCACTATAAAAAAGCTTAAGATGATTTGGCATGGCTAAAATCTACAAATGACAGCTTAGATTTTTTTCTAGCATTCACAGTGTACTGATCTAAACCTAAGAAGTTATTATTTGTTGCAAAAGAGTCCAAAAATAGCCCCAACACTGCAAAAATTGTACATGAAACATTTCTTTTCTTTGCTGGAATAATGGACAAATACTCTCCAACAATGAAACTTAAAACAACTCAGCTAGCTACAAAAATGTTTAAATCTAAAACTGTTTGCAATCTTGTTGGTTTTAAATTGTAAAGCACATAGAAAAAATAATTTTCAATAAGAAGAAGAGAGAGTGTCACTAATTTTTAATGTATTTCTTGTGATAATCTTGTTTTCTTTGCTTTCATTTTTGAAATATAAAAAGTATATTTTCAGTTGTTGAACTTTCTCTTAGAGAAACTCATAGTTTATTAAATTAAAACACATTTTAGGTTAAATCATAGATTTTTGTTCTCAAAGACTGATAGTGATTTGTGTCCCTGCCATCAGGTGGAGCGTTTGAGGTGAAGCAACACTCGTTCTTCTCTGGTCTGGACTGGAACACTTTGCTGAGGCAGAAAGCTGAATTTGTCCCTCATCTGGAATCTGAAGAGGACACCAGCTACTTTGACAGTATGTGCTTCTTGGTTTATGTGGCTGTAAATAACAGTCAATACATTATTTTGATTTTTTTTACTCTATTTGAGTCATTTACTGGAAATAAATTGTTATTCTACAGCACGTTCGGATCGTTATCACCACATCAATACGTACGACGAGGATGACACCAATGATGATGAGCCAGTGGAGATCAGACAGTTTTCCTCTTGCTCTCCTCGCTTCAGTAAGGTATGACTTTGCCCTCTTGTTATCTCTTGCTGTTTCATCTCACAGCTTTCTTATTTTCGCTGTGTCAACACATCACACAGACCTGCCATCTGTGCCACATGACAACTGAGGAAATGCCAGTAGAATAAAGTAGGTCATGCTACATGAAGGGGCTTGTGGAAACTACAGCCAGATTTCATACGTCCATTCTGGTCATAAACTGCTACAACAATTATTATCCTTTTTATCCTTCACATTTCTATTTAAAACATACAAAACTCACACATCTTTATTTAAAGGTCTACTATTTAGACCAGGGGTGGGCAACTCCAGGCCTCGAGGGCCACTATCCTGCACATTTTAGATGTTCCCCTGTTTCACCACACCTGATTCAAATCTGCAACCTCTCAGCAAGTCCTATAGAAACCTGTTAACGACCTGTTCATCTGCAGCAGGTGTGGTGAAACAGGGGAACATCTAAAATGTGCAGGATAGTGGCCCTCGAGGCCTGGATTTGCCCACCCCTGATTTAGACCAAAATGGCTTTTATTTCCAACACCTGGTGACAGTAATGAGCAAAATCACGACCCCATCACTTCCACTAATCACCACAGGGTGGCAGAAATGAGTATTATTCCTCACTACATCACACAGCGGCATTCAAGAAACTCAATGTCCAGCTTTTCAACCCCAAGTATATAAAAAAAAGCATGTCTTTCTTATTTTAGCAGAATCTAACTCAGGTGATGATACTGACTTCTTCCATGGCCTCTGTCAAATAAACTCGTGAAACTTTAGCTGAAAAGTCTTTACAAGCTCTGCTCACGCAAACGCTGTGAGTTGAAATGAATGTTACACCCTGAGTGCGCAACACTCCCACTCCCCTTGAGCCTTAAGCATAAGATCAGGAACTCGGCCAAAAACTGGCTCATACTCCATCTAGTGGTGGAAAAAAATACTTCAAGTTTGCTAGATCGACAAAAAATGAAAAAACATTGATAACTTTTTAAACAATAAATCACATATGGAATGTTTTTAGCTCTAATTATGGTATTACTTTATTTAAAAAATAATATGATGTTATGCCTTAAAAGCATCATTCCAACAACCTGTTTTCATGCATTTTTTTTACGTTTTATCCTTGCTTCTTTTGTTCTCATTTCCTTTCAAGTGGAACTTTCTCATGTCACTTTCAAGCATCTCATTCTGTTAATCTAACTCACTCAGCCTTCCTTCTGTCTTCTACCTGTTCCATTTCTACTTGGGTTAAGTAGAGAATACATTTAAAGTCCTAGATTTCAAAAATGTCTAAAATACCCATTAAGCAAAATAATAAAACCTAACCACAACTCTCCTGTTGCTTCTTTACTGTTTTGATACTTGTAGTCAATCAAAACTTTGGAACTTTTTGCATCTCATCACAGGTGTTTTTTATTCAAATGTTTGGCCCCAAAAACTTTTTGAAAAGTCAAGAATTTAAACAGCAAATTCACAAAACTATAAAAGATAAGCAACGTTGATTGTAAAAAAGAGTAATTATCAAACGGCTCACAGCTAATAATTCTATTTATGATATATTGGAAAAATACAGTAATCCAAGTCCTCATGTGTGTAACATACTTACCCTAAAAAGTTATTTGTGCTGTTCTTCAATAGAATAAAACTGCAACTTAAAATATATTGATGTTAAATACTGTACAAAACTGTTTACAGTGGTTAAAATATTTTGATTTTCTGCCTGAAAAGACACACCGGTGCACTGCTGAATATCCAGCTCACAGTGTTACCCTGCTCATAATGAGGGTCTTACAATCAATGACCAAGTCTGACAGGGACTAAATCACAGTCCCTGTCAGACTTGGTCTTTTACAGCAATAACAAATTGTAATCAAGCTTACAACCAGGTGTAAAAGAAAATAAAACCACAGCTTGATGAATCTAAATAAATGAAATGTATATATTTGGATTTGTGTGCTAGTAGACAATGTGTTGCTAAAGATTTATGATGCTCTGCTCATGATGCATTAAAGTATGGGTTAGATTTATTGGTTAAATCTTTCCTCTAAAATGATCTAAACAAACTTTAAAGCCAGAACAGATAAAAACAGCTGTTGTTTCAGTGTGTATTTTATTGTGGGACCCAAATCCAGGATTACAAGTTGAGGGCAGGTGCTGAAAAAAAGACAAAAGAAAAAAAATGTTAGAGCGAAAGTTCAGAAACAATATTTATCCTGTTTCATTACAGTAAAATAATCAAACAAAGTGTTTAAAACAATCACAACATTGAAATACTGCAGCTATCATTATAACCTCTCAGCAGTAATATTATTAGAATAGCAACTCCATCTGCTTGTGTCACCCTGCAGGTTTACAGCAGCATGGAGCATCTTTCTCAGCTGGAGCACAAAGGTGCAACCTCCGTATCCCACCGGGAGCACAAGGCCCCACGGGAGGACAGGGTGACGAAGAGAGAGAGTTTGGGCAGCTTCAGCATGAGGGACAAGAGCTGGAGCTCTGGATCTCCAGAGATGTGAGTGGCATAATAAGAACTTACACTTACTTTGAATCAGCCTTTTTTTCATAACTTGGTGTGTTTAAGAGATATTGTTTCCTTTGCGTGCTGTTTTTATTCCATGTGCACACAATATGATTTGTACCTGTAATCATTAATTTAAAATCTGTAAGTGGGGGAAGCAGAAAAGTTCAAATACTAAAGATAATGTTGGATATAATTAAGTCTTTCGCTCAAAAATAAGATTAACTTTATCCAAACAGTCCAGACTTCCTGAAAAGCATGTTTGGTGACATTCTGTAACATTTACAAAAACAGTGGAAAAACAAAAAGTTTTAAACATTATGGGTCTGATTTATCAATTTTGCAGTTGTTAAAACAGGCGCAAACCTCTCAGCTGCTGGAAAAACAAGCAGCAGATGATTTACTAACGATACGCAGGTAAAACTGCACCTGTTAAACCTGCAGCGCGATATGTGCATTTCTTTTAGTGCGTTTGCTCTTGATTAATATGCAATGAGGATGTTTCTGTCAAAATGTTGAGAGGAGAACATGTAAATAAGTGGGCGTTCCAGGCGCAGTGGGATTTATTAAACCTGATGCTGTTTGCAGCTTCTGAAAAGCCTGTGTTAACTTCATGTAAAAATGGCTGCAGTTGTTGTTGCAAGGAGAAGAATGATAGAACACGCAGCACTCTCATTCAGAATTACTGCTCATGAGCAGTGAGGTCAACACATTTATTCAATAACGCACAAGACAAAAAAATATTCAATATGAGTTTATTTTCGAAAAATAAATGAGTTGTCACATGATTTCATTTTAATTTAATTAAAGCTGAATCATTTCTTTCTTCCCCTTTTTGATGATGCTACATTTTTTTCTAAGATTGTTCTTCTGTGCATGTTACACAGAGTGCCAGCTCATCTGTGCACCCCCCCCCCCGCACAATCAATCTTAGTAAATCACCCGCAAATCGGGAACATCGGCGCAAAATCTTTGCCGCTGTATTTGAAATGAAGTTCACACCAACAACTTGGATGCAAAACAATTTTAAACTAGATTTTGTATTTTGTGACACAAAGAGGCACCGTTTCCTCTTACATCTTATCTTGACCTCAGTTCTTTAAATATTGTTGGAGACTAACTTTTTCATATTTAATAAAAAAGACAGACCAGCTGTGTTTGTACAACCGTACATATACCTAGTTGACAGAAGCTCTCCTCTCTTCTATAAACACATATGTAAAGACACTTCAGCTCACTGACAGTGTCAAAGGAGAATTTAATTTACTATTAATATAACTTCATTTGATTTTGATTTTAATTTGTTGCTTATTATTTTTGTCATGGCTGGCTGCAGCTGAAGTGACTGATCAACTCAGACTTTGTCCAATAGATATCTTTGAGGTGTTTGTCCATGTCTACCTCAGAATTTGAAAAGTGAGGATGTTAAACATTGTGCTTAAAGAGGCCCTTCCATTAAAAACGTTTTTTTCTGAGGTTACTGTTGAATATTTTAGCTCCACAGGTGTTCTTACCTTCATAGTGGGTGTGAAAACAGATCAACAACTTCTCTTTCAGTTTTAATCTCTCAAACTATGCAGGTGGTGATAACACCAGAGTTTAAACGGCCTGTATCTGTTTCATCACAACTTCTTTGTTCGTTAGTATTTATCAGCTCCCGCAGTTGAAACCACACCTAGCATGCTGCTGGCTAAAAAGCTGTTAGCATAAGATGTAGCAAACAGGAAGAGAGGACATCTGGTGTTGCCATACGCAGCGGGGCAGGAAACAGTATACCTTGCTCTCATAGGCTAGTTTGTTAGCCAATCTGAGTCCAGCAAATCTGAATAATGAATATGAACGAGCTGCTTCACGGAACGAGCCGGAACCACACGAATTTTGATGCAGACAGATTGAAAGGTCTGTTAATCAGTGTTTCCTGACAATTTTTAGATATAAAATGTTTCATATTACAGGTTAATAAATAGCCACAAACTCCTGAAATTTGTATGAAATGGTCTCTTTAACAAGAATCTGATCACCTTTTGTCTCTGTGTTTGTGTCCTTTTCATTTAGGAAACGTTTGTCTTGTTCAGAGTTTCTGTACACGGACGGAGATGCAAGCCCTCCTCTTGGTGCCAGGCGCCGCTTCTCGGCTTTAATGGATACCCATCGTTTTTCATCAGCCTTAGAAGGTGAACCAGATTTTCTGTCCCGTCAGAATGCAATGAGGATCCGTGGAACCTCACTGGATGGGAGCACAGTCCCTTCATCGAGCCTGCTGGAGCACAGAGTCGGTCTGAAGGAGATCGGTGGCTCAGGTTTGTTAGGTGAAAACATACTAGGCTGTGATTCAGAAAGTACAAAATTATACTGTAGTATTGAGTCACTGAACAACTCAAAATTATTGTTTTAATGTTAACGCAAGTTTATTTTGACATTCTGACTTCTAACAGACAAACTCTCTAGACAAGGAGAGGCAACAAGTGTCACCTCATCCATCAACACGTTATCTCCGAGTTTTGCTGCAGCCAGCCGTGATGGGATCACTCCTCTTTACGACCCTCTGGGGCCCCGAGCTACCAATGACCTGGTCCTCCGCAGAGCACGCCACCATCATTTATCTGGTGATGGAGACAAACGAAACTCCAGACCGGGCAATAAGGTCATTAAATCAGCCTCAGCAACAGCTCTTTCTGTTATCATCCCATCAGGTGAGAGGCTTAACGTCAGGAAATACAGGAATCTTTTTGGAAAATACAGATGTGTGCCACTTTTCTGAAGTATAATATGTCCCTATGTTCTTCTTTTCCTACAGTAGATCAGCATGGTGGCTTCTCTCCACTGACCAGCCCCATGTCCCCCCACTCTTTCTCCTCCAACCCCTCGTCACGTGACTCTTCCCCCAGCAGAGACTTTTTCCCATCTGTAAGTGTTCTGCGCTCTCCGATCACCATCCATCGCTCCAGAAAGAAATATGGCTTCACCTTACGGGCCATCAGGGTCTACATTGGAGACAGTGATATCTACAGTGTTCATCACATGGTTTGGGTAAGAAACCCTGTAAAGGATTGTCTCAACTCAAACATTATTTTAGGGGGTTTTGCCTTTTTGCTTAGTCATTTTTTGTTTTGGCTGAAGAAGGATCAATTCCTTTAGCCTGAATTTTTAAATCCGCAAATTCAAAGTCCCAGTGGGGCGGTCGTGGCTCAGGCAGTAGAGTGGGTCATCTGGTAACCAGAAGGTCATTGGTTCTCCACCCAGAGAAAAAGATTGCCCTGGCCATTGTGTCTTTGGGCAAGACACTTAACCCACTTTGCCTGTTTGGTGGCGGTCAGAGGGTCTGGTGTCTGGCAGTCTCGCCTCTGTCAGTGTGTGTCCAGCTGTGGCTACAACATGCGTGTAGTTTATTGCCACCAAACATGTGAGTGTGTGTGTAAATGGAAGACAGACTGTAGTCTGAAGCACTTTGGGGGTCATAGGACTTGAATAAAGCGCTATACAAGTACACAACATTTACCATTCAATTGAAGCAGATCTTATGAATCCATGAAGGGAAATTAGCTGTTGTAGTAACTCAGTGTTTCTTCAGAGAGTCGCTCTAGAGGGTTCTAGCTGTGGACAGGAAGGATCTCCTGTAGTGTCTGTGTTGGATCTGTAAAAGCTTCTGACTGAAGACACTCTGTTGTTGTTACTGTGTTGTGACGAGGGTAATGTAATGAATGAGGGTTGTAATGAGGGTTTTTCCATCATGCTCTTCATTTTTTGAAGCATCGTCCTTTGGAGGTCTTGCAGCAGGAGAGGAAGATGTTGGGCTTGTCTCCAAACTGAACCTGTTAAGGAAGAAGTTCAGTTCAATGGCTTTATCCAGACTTCCATCTAAATGATCCTCCTTCTGCTTAAAGCCACTTTTCAGTGCATCCCTGTCTCCCTCCCTGAAAGTTCTTTTTTCTCTGGTGACCCAAGTTTGTTATTGGGGAAGCACTTCACTGTTCTGGTGGGAATGATGTTGTCCTCACAGAAGTTTAAATAGTCAGTCACACATTCAGTCATATCACTGATGTTCTCTCCACATGGCTAACAGAGTGCATCCCAGTCTGTAGCCTCAAAACATCCTTGAAGTGTTTCTTCAGCTTCCTGTGACCAACTCTTCACATTTCTTTTGATCACAGGTTGCCTCTGGACAATGGGTTTGTATACTGAGCAGAGAAAAACATGATTATGGTCTGCCCTGCCAAGAGCAAGTCGTGCAAAGGACCTGTATGAATCCCTGATATTTGCATAGAACAAGTCCAGTGTTTTATTTTTTCTGGTGGAGCAGTTGACAAACTGTTGAAATCTTGGCTGTGTAGAAGAGAGAGAGAAGCATGATCAAAATCTCCAGATATTGCCACAAATGCATTTGGGTGCTGTTTGTAGCTTAACAATAGTTGAGCCAATGGTGTCACATGCAGACTTGGTATTAGCTGATGGTGGAATGTAAACTGCTACTAAAATAACACCAGTGAACTCCCTCTGTAGGTAATATGGATGAAAACCAACAACCAAAAGTTAAATAACTGGACTGCAGAGACGATATTTCACAACAGCATGTCCAGGATGACACCATTTTTGTTAAAAAGTACAGCTATCCCACCGTCTTTTCTTTTGCTGCTCCTCTTCAAATCTCTGTCTGCTCGTATTGTTTGAAAGCCAGACAGAGACACACTATATGCTCCTTTAGCCATGTATCAGTAAAACACATGATGCTGCATTCCTGATACTCGGATACCAAAATCCATCCATAAGGTTTTGAGTTTTCTTGCTAACAGACAGAAAGACGAACCCAGATGAAAACATTACCTCCTTGGTCGAGGTAACAACAGTGTTTTTGCCCACATCCCACTTCAGTTTTGAGTCACTGTTGTGTGAGCGGCGGACTAAGCGGAGACAGGATTTCACAAAATCAATATCATTTTCCTCTCATCTTTGTTCGTGAACTAAAATGTCAGTAGATTTTAGTCTTGTCTTATTTAGTCCAGCAACATAGGAACTGATTTAGTCCCAGTTATAGTTTATTGATGGGAGTTTTAGTCTAGTCTCATCTAGTTTTCTTCCCGTGAAAATTGTGCGTCCACTAAATTATTTTCCTTTAGTTTTCGTTAACGAAATTATCACTCTAGTGCAGTAACAATTACGTAGCTGTCTTCTGTAAGTGGTTGTTTATAGAACTAAAATAAATGAATAACAAAGTAAGTATGTAACTCAGACTGATGCATTTGTTGATTAAAACACAATCACCTGCAGGTATCACTCTGCACAGAATGACACCAACAAGCAAATAGGATATCCTGTAATGTTTTGATGGAGGTTTTAATGTTGGACCCACGTGCAGTGAGGAGAACAACAAAACTGAAGTATAATTAAAAGCTTAATAAGAACTAAAAATGCTGACGGGGCAGCAAAACAAACTTACATAGGGGATGAAAGTCCAGGGATGAAAAAACACTGAGGAACCTGGAGGAACACTCCAGGAGACGGGACAAGACAGACTAATGTTGGGACTACAAGGTTTAGCGACAACAGACCGACACTCACTAACAGGCACAAGAGGTTTAAATACAAACACCAAACTGATTACAAAACTCAAAACATCTGAGGACATGGGGAGAAACAAACAGGAACTAATCACAGAAACAAGAAACACCTGAACGGAAAAACACTAGACTGAAGAGACAAGCTGACAAGATACTGAATGACACATGAGGAGAACAGGAAGTACAGACATAACCAAAATAAAAGCAAAACAGGAAACTAGATGACTAAGGAAAATAAAAGCATAACATGACCTAAGACACCGAATGAGAACAAAAGGAAATACAACTACTGAAAAACCCCCAAAGTACAGAACATAATAAAACAACCAAAACCCCAAGACCTGACATATCCTGAACCAGCAATGGCACCCAGTAATGGCGGGTACCAAAAATCCTGTCAGCTTCTGGTGTCTGAATGTTTAGCTTTGCAAGCAAAGACTTCCCTTTCATGTAAACTTGTATATTTTTTGATACTCTGGCAGCATGTGGAAGATGGTGGTCCTGCCCAGGAAGCTGGCCTGTGTGCTGGTGACCTCATCACTCATGTCAACGGAGAGCCAGTCCATGGCTTGGTCCACACTGAAGTGGTTGAACTTATCCTCAAGGTGGGTATTAGCTGTATTATTTTTCAATGTCAACACAAAGTTTTGTGTAAATAAGCTGGATAATTATAAGTCTCACGTCAGAATCATTTATTCAAATCTGTTCAGAGTGGCAACAAGGTCACAGTCACGACCACACCTTTTGAAAATACCTCCATTAAAGTTGGACCTGCTCGCAAGGCAAGCTACAAGTGTAAAATGGCCCGGCGAAACAAGAAGACGGCAGCCAAGGAAGGACAGGACAGGTGGGAACTCCCACACCTGTATCACTGTACAAACATCTTACTAAACTCCTCAGATCATTTACTGTTTTACAAGTAGGTTTGCTTTTCAAAAAAAAAAAAAAAGATTTGTTAACATTATAAGTCTTGGAATGTGGTTGGATCCTCATCTAAGTCACAATTCTGGGCAGCTACAACCGGATATAACACATCTCATGTAATAGTCTTACTTTATTTCTATTGTTATTTAATACATTACCATCTTAATACCAGTTCTGGTGTAGAGCAACAAAATTAAGCTCCCAAACTTGCACATCAATAAGGAGGACGAGGAATTCAAACATTCCTGTTGATAATTTACTTGTTTATTTCCAGTTTTGTTTTTGTTTTTTGTCTTAATTATAATAAAGCTTCACATTTTGCAGTGATTCTTTACATTAATGAAGAAGGTGCCATAGGGCTGCATTTTACTTGAAATATTCACCTTTTATTGCCTCTCTTTTTACTGACTGTCTGCCCTGCAGTAAGAAGCGCAGCTCCTTGTTCCGTAAGATCACAAAGCAATCAAATCTCCTTCACACCAGCCGCAGCCTGTCCTCTTTGAACCGCTCTCTGTCCTCCAGTGAGAGTCTGCCTGGCTCTCCAACTCACAGCCTGTCTGCCAGGTCCCCAACTCAGGTCTACCATTCCACCCCCGAGCCCTCCTACTTGGGTACAGTTATTAATCAGTGTATAAACAGTTAAACAGCAAGTAACACATATCTAAGATTAGCATCTTGTGTTCTCTGCTTTGTTTAGGTGCTTCCTCCCAGAGCAGCTCTCCAGCCTCCAGCACTCCAAACTCCCCCTCTCCCTCTCAGCATATGAGGCCCAGCTCCCTGCATGGTCTCTCCCCAAAGCTCCACCGCCAGTATCGCTCTGCTCGCTGTAAATCAGCTGGGAACATCCCGCTGTCCCCTCTGGCTCACACACCCTCCCCAACTCAGTCTTCCCCTCCACCCTTGCCTGGTCACACTATAGGAAGCTCCAACACAACCCAGTCCTTCCCTGTCAAGCTTCACTCTTCACCACCGGTGGTCCGCCCGAGGCCAAAGAGTGCCGAACCCCCACGCTCACCTCTTCTAAAGCGAGTTCAATCTGCAGAGAAGCTTGGCTCACCTCTGACCCAGTCCAATTCTACTGGGAGACTTGGGGGTCCACTGAGGAAGCACAGCCTGGAGGTGCAGCATTCTGAGTACCGCAAAGACACCTTCGTCTGTGAGCTCGGGCTTCAGAGCCTGCTTGAGACAGAAGGAGAAAATTTGCCTTATAATCGTCCTCCCTTGCCTTCATCCACAACCACCCCAGAGACTGGCGTGCTAAAACCTGTGAGAAGATTAGGGAGACAGGAGTCACCACTCAGCAGGGAGACACTGCTGGCTGGAAGGGACAGGGAGGAAAGGGAGAGAGGAAGCAGCAGGGAGAAGGAGAGGGAGACTGGGATGAGTCGTGTTGGAGGAACAGGATCACAGTCCTTTGCAAGAAAATCGTATTCAAGTGATATTCACTTGAACTCACACAGCTCTCCACAAAGTGTACAAACATGTAAACCTACAACACCCAGCATCTCTGTAAAAACCACAACCACAGGAAGTCTGGGCAGACAGGAAGGACCAGAGAAGAGTCAGGCAGAGATACATGCAAAAGAACCAGAAGCCAAAAATGGATTTAATAGTAGAGTCATCAAGCAGCAAGGAGAGAAACCCGAGTCCAAGCGGGTGAGCAACAATCAAAATGGGTCTTGTTTACTAGCTGCTGCCTTCAACAAGAGCTCATCTGCTTCCGAAAAATCTACTGCCATCAACACAGCAGTGACAGGAGCTCCTCTGACCACAAACAAACCTTTTACTAAATCATCAGGTCCAGGAAATAGCCTGAGAAAGGCTGACAGCTGTGATTCAAGGACTCCAGATCTTGGCTCCAAAAACCCCAAGCTTCCATCTCAGGTCCTCGCGCCTGTGGTTCCCCCACATGGTCAGCCTCTCTCACTGGGCAAAGTGAGGCAGGGACTGGGCCCTGTCAACTGCTACCGTGGAACCCTGGACTGGGAAGACAAATGTCGCCTGGAGGTCGTAGAGGAGCACTCCCCTTCTCCTTCTCCCTCCCCAACAGCAAGCGCCCCCTCCCTCTGTGGACCTTCTCTGTGTAAATCACGGCCTGTTTCCCCTGGCGACAAGACCAGCTTTGTCAGCCAGCTGACCACCGTAGCCAAAAATGTCCTTGGTCCAATCAAGCTTAGCTCTCAGGACGGGGCAAAGAGCAAAGAGCAGCAGAGCAAGGCATCAGAAGAGAAGCAGGGAAGCACAACAGGGAAGCTCGACTCTCCTGCTGGGGCCCAAGTAGTTGTGGGGGCCACAGCGGTGACCCAAAGCCCTGCTAGCTCCCAGTTGGAGAAAGCCGCAATGGGTAGCAGCTTTCCAAAAATTTGACCCCCATGGGTTCTTTAAATTTAACTTTTTGTAAAATAAACAAATAAATAAATAAATAAAAAAGAACAACGAAACTTAAGACGGGCACTTAAAACAATGTACATTCCAGTTTCATAGTATATAAAGTGTTATTTAGTATAATGTAAATTAATGACCGAATCTAACTTAAAACAAGTAAAAGACTGTAAAGGTACTTAAACATTTTGTTTTTACTATTGATAATTTATTGAAAGTTTTCATGATGTTACATGAAACACTAACAAATCAATGTGTGTTTCAGTGTGAATGCATGTTATATGCTGTGTATTGTACATATATAAAAGGTACTAGAGGGTGAAAATGTGCTTTACAGATCAAAACATGCTGAATACTGGAAAAAACAAATCCAATTCCCCTATTTTTAACCTAAACCTGCTTTTTTATTATTTATCTAGAGGGACAGTCGAGCTGTTGTATTTGAATCAAGTGCAAACGCAGGAAGCTGATTAAGCATATTTACTCATTATGCAGCAGTTCACTTTCTCTGAATTACGTAGTGAGATAAAATCAAACCCGGCACTCTGTCAGTGAATATCACATCAGGGTCTGTCCATCTTAGCTTGTCTCAGAGGATTGTGGGTGAGTGTTTTTATCCACTCTGTGTCTAGTTTTTTTAATTCTGCATCCTGCTGCACAGGAGAGCATCCGAGTTTATCTCCTCCTCACAGACAACAGCAACCGTTTTCTCTGCTTGACTTACAGCACAGCAACTTTCACAAACACTCTCATACACATAGAGACATTTACATGCCTGGAGGGATCAGCAGCTTATTTCCATGCATTTTAAATCCATAGAGTTTTTGTGTTCCGTGAACAAGGATTCAGTAAAAAGGATGAGAACGCGTGTCTTTTATGCTCATTATTAAAACGTAACAGAAAGCAGTAGTTAGGATCCAGTTAGAGTTCAAAGTTTTTATTTATCAAAGGAAATCTGTGAGAATAAAACAAAATTGTTTTTAGTCCAAATACGAAATCTATAAAGTTTTTGATGTAGTAAAACTTGTGTGTTAAAGGACTTTAGAGCAAGTTTGCGTATATGGCTGTAGGACAGAACTATGAACTGATTTTAATTAAAATAAACAACATCTATATCTCTGTGGTATGATCAAAATAACTATTAGGATTTCTGAAGTGGGCTCTCCAGACCAGACTAACTTATGTAATGCTCAATAAAGAAAATACGACAGCTGGTTCAGTCAGTCACCTAAATAACAATGGAGACATCTAATGATTTCTGATCTCATATGTAATCATCTTCTGTTTGTAACTATCTAATGTACATATCAAATCTGTTAGAGCTGGATGGGTATGCACATGCTTTAGAATGTAGATTAAGTTATTTAATCCAAACTAGATCCATTGTGACTTTTTAGCATCAATTGATTTTATTAGTTTTTGTTCTACCTGTACATCAGCAGCATGTGTTCAGGTGGTTCAGGTAGCCAGACGCAGTGTATAACCTGGTAGTTCACTCTGTTGTCGTCAATTTCAAATCAGCATATGGTTTTGCTGCTTTTCCCCTGTGTGAGCTGACATTTAATGTTATCACTTAACATAAAGCATCACATGTAGTACATGCAGTACATATCTACTGCTCACCCAATGACTGCAGGAGACCATGAACACTGACTCACTGACTGTACTCTACTGCCCTCTAATGGTTCCAAGTGTCTCTTCTGAAGACTGATTTACAGAGTAGAGGTCAGTAACATCGATCTACTAAATATGCATTCATATTTATCAAACAAATATTTGCAGTAATTATTTAATTAACACTTGAAAAATGAATCTTGTTTCTGTTGTGTCTATCGAACGACTGTTATTTGTATTTTTGGAAATACAGATTGTGTTTTTAAATATATTGTCATGGTTCTTAAATCTTGATGTGACAATGAAGTCATCAGGTTATATTTAATGATCAGATAGTGAAACAAACAATAATCATATACATCTTATTGTGTCCACTTAAAGGACTTTCTTCCCCCAATCAGTGGCATCCAGCGTTATATGTTTAGACATTAAATCATTGTGAGTGACAGATGAAATGGTATATATGGGCTTTATTAGAACAGAAAATAATTCTAAATTTAATGGCACTGTTTCTCAGTGAGGAATTACTAATATGAAAACGACAACTGAATATAATTGTTCAAGTATGAAAATATTCCACACATCTCTGTTCACTCAGAGTGTATTTAGTTGTACCACTGAGGTTTTGTTATTTATTTATTTATTTATTTATTTATTTATTTATTTATTTATTTATTTATTTATTTATTTATTTAGTTAGTTAGTTAGTTAGTAGTAGATGTGACTCAAATGCCTGAACTTGAAATGCAGTATGTTGAATAAAGTTCTAGGATTGTTCAAAAACTTTTACTTGTTCTTTACTTTACTGTGTATCAACAAACAATTTACATTTTCCAAATCGCATTGGAAATGTTATTACTGGGGGTTTCTCTGAACCTCCCAAGGCTAGCAAAATGTTGTGACATACTTAACACTACATATTAGACATAGAACCCACACCAGTGGCAGGCCATGCCATTCCAACCTAGGCATTTAGTTGTGCTCCATCTGAATCAATCAACTCATTAAAAAGGCCATTTCATACAAATTCCAGGACTTTGTGGTTATTTCTTAAGTATTAACCTGTAATATGAAACATTTTATATCCTAAAAAAACGTCAGGAAACACTGATTAACAGACCTTTTAATCTCGCTATGTGAAGATTCGTCAAGCTTCGGGTTGTAACTCATTTATATTCATTATGCAAATTTGCTGGACTCTGAATGGCTAACAAACTAGCCTATGAGAACAAGGTAAACTGTTTCCTGCCCCGCTGGGCATGGCAACAGCTCACCGAGTATCTTCTGGTTTGATACGTATTTATGCTACAGCTTTTAGCTAGCAGCATGCTAGGCGTGGTTTCAACTGCGGGAGCTGCTGAATACTAACGAACAAAGGAGTTGTGATGAAACAGATACAGGCCGTTCGAACTCAGGAGAACTCGGGTTTTATCACCACCTGCGTAGTTTGAGAGATAAAAACTGAAAGAGAAGTTGTTGACCTGTTTTCACACCCACTATGAAGGTAAGAACACCTGTGGAGCTAAAATATTCAACAGAAACCTCAGAAAAACTGTTTTTAATGGAAGGACCTCTTTAAACAACTATTTCATGGCTATTGGATTGAGATCTGGTGACTGTGGAGGCCATTTGAGTACAGTGAACTCATTGTCATGTTCATGAAACCAGTCTGAGATGATTCCAGCTTTATGACATGGTGCATTATCCTGTTGGAAGTAGCCATCAGAAGATGGTACACTGTAGTCATAAAGGGATGGACATGGTCAACAACAATACTCAGGTAGGCTGTGGAGTTGCAATGATGCACAGTTGGTACTAAAATGCCTAAAGTGTGCCAAGAAAATATTCCCCACACCATTACATTACCACCACCAGCCTGAACTGTTGATACAAGGGAGGATGGATCATACTTTTATGTTGTTGACGCCAAATTCTGACCCTACCATCTAAATGTTGCAGCAGGAATTGAGACTCATCAGCCCAGGAAACATTTTCCGATCTTCTTTTGTCCCGTTTTGGTGAGTCTGTGTGAATTGTAGCCTCAGTTTCCTGTTCTTAACTGACAGGGTGGCACCCGGTGTGGTCTTCTCCTGCTGTAGCCCATCTGCTTCAAGGTTTGACGTGTTGTGTGTTCCAAGATGCTCTTCTGCCTACCTTGGTTGTAACGAGTGGTTATTTGAGTTACTGTTGCCTTTCTATCAGCTCGAACCAGTCTGGTCATTCTCCTCTGACCTCTGACCTCAACAAGGAATTTCCGCCCACAGAACTGCCGCTCACTGGATATTTTTTCTTTTTCGGACCATTCTCTGTAAACCCTAGAGATGGTTGTGCGTGAAAATCCCAGTAGATCAGCAGTTTCTGAAATACTCAGACCAGCCATTCTGGCACCAACAACCATGCCACGTTCAAAGTCACTCAAATCACCTTTCTTCCCCATACTGATGCTCGGTTTGAACTGCAGGAGATTGTCTTGACCATGTGTACATGCCTAAATGCACTGAGTTGCCGCCATGTGATTGGCTGATTAGAAATTTGCATTAACGAGCAGTTGGACAGGTGTGCCTAATAAAGTGGCCAGTAAGTGTATATCATCATTGTGGTTTTCTAATATTTGTTGTTTTGAACCAGTGTAACAAAGTTGTTTTCAATTTATTTTACTTGTTTTATTGTGGCCTGAGAGTAGGTCCTCACAAAAGGTAATGCAGAGCAGATCTCAGTGGGTTTTGCCAGCAGGAAGGATTTAAAAGACTTTGTTAGAAATGATCTAGAGTGCCCCCATGTGGACATATGAAATCTAGGCTGACTGCAGATTCTGTGGAATCTCAGCAGTTGCAACTTAATTTAACCAGCACAGGTGAGTCCTGGGTGAAAGATTTTGGAATTCAGTCTTCTTAAACACACGTTCACATCTAAGTTAAGATGTCTCTAGTGGAACCCCAGGCCTTTGGATGTGGTGGTCAGTCAGTCTTTATCTGTTTCCATTTATTCCTGTCCATGGTCACGGGGAGCTGGTGTCTATCTCCAGCAGTCATTGGGTGAGAGGCAGAGTTACTGGCAACCATCACAGGGCCACATATAAACAGAGAACCCCTCACACCTAGGACAATTAATCTCAAGCATATCTTTGGTCTGTGGGAGGAAGCTGGAGTCCCTGGAGAAAACCCACACATGCACAGGGAGAACATACAAACTCAATGAAAGGTCCCAGTCTGGTCCTATAGGACCTTCTTGCTACAAGGCGTTGGAGCCTTGAATGTGGCGCAATCAATGGAATTCACAGAGGTTTTTTGAGTTGTGGACTTCAACTAAATGTGGCAATTGTAGTTGTTGAGAGCATCTAGAAATACATCAAGTTCCTGCGCTAAATGGGTCCAGATCCCCCAGATGTCATCTTTAACCTAAGATTTTACTGGGGTTGCTGATGTCTCCCACTCTGCACTCCAAAGATGTTTTCATATGTGGGAGCAGTTTTCTTCCCCACTATGCCCTTAATCTGTATACGACTTCTTTACGAAATTCAAAGTCCTTCCTAATCAGAGTCTCTTGTAATAGTTGTAGGAGGTCTTTATCTTTTTGTCCAGATATTTTAGAATAATGCTTTCACTGCTTGTATTTTCTCTTTTATATCAATATTTGTATATTAACTGCCAGTTAATAAAATAACTTTGTCTGGGATTATTCACTTTTTGACCTTAATTAATATATGTGGGTTTTTTTTGTTTGTTTCTTTGTTTGTTTGTTTCCCCCCCCCTGTCCTATCTGGAAATAAAGCAATTGGAGTTGTTGTTCAGATGCATATTTTATTTGGATGTTATTTATGTGTATTGTAATTGCATCAGTGAACTCGGAGTACAAGGAAAAAATAAATAAAGGAAAAAAGATAGAAGATCAACTTCAACACCTGCTGTGAGAGAAGAACAAGAGCAGAGACACCACAGCATCGACCAACATTTAAACACTGATAATGTCACTGTAGATACAAATGAATAATCAAGCTTGATACACAATAGTCTTAGTGACAGCTGCAGTTTAAGTTAGCGAGTGTCTGTGCACACCTGTATAAACACCTGTGTGCATGTACGTGCTTGTGGCGATAATGGTGCATTCACGAATGTGTTTGAAGTGACCAAAAAGCGCCGTGTAGCTGGTCGCATGAACATACACACGTCGACGTGTGTCCAAAGCAAACTGGTCACGCTTCAAAATATGACATTTTGACGCACGTGAAGCAGAAATATGCATCTTGGGAGAGGAAGTAGTGCCAGACGGTATTTTTAGGTATTTCTTACTGGCTTTTGCGCGGCTTCGCTGGGTCAGTCAAAACTTTTAAAAGTGAAATGAACTTACCAGGTTGCCTGATCTCTTCACTTATATTCCTCCAAGCTAGGTCCTTTCTATTCCTGTCTCTGTATAGAAAACAGCTGGTATCGTAAAGCTCTGGGTGATTAGCCATAGCATTTATCAATCATTCCTCCATGACTTTAGCTTGACCTGACTCTGTAAACTGGGTCAGAGCATCACCTCACCAGACTCCTAATTGGTTGACGAGGCGTGACTTGTCACTGGAGTTCAGATTTCTCCAACTTCAGCGTCAGGTGTTACTCGTGCAACTGCACAAAATGCACCACATAAAATGCAGAGCGTAATTTCGGTTGCATCAAACGCCTGATTCATGCAAATTGGTCACACGAATCAGGCAGAAAAGCATTTTCGTGCCGCAAATCTGCTTCTGAAGCTTCGCAGGACCCCTTTACATTGACTTTACATGTAAACCTGATGCTCTGGTCACTTCAAATGCGTTTGGTGTAAGGTTTCTCCACAAAAATGTTCAACAATGGTTGTGAAAAGCCCTCGACCTGCTCCCCAGACCCTGAAGCAGAACATAAGGGAAACCAGGCCTAGGTTATTCAGGCCCAGAGTAGGATAGTCTAAGAGGACCACAACAGGGCAACAACCGTTTTAACATTTAATCAACAACCACTCCTATCTAGAATTTCTATATTAGAAAGTAAGACTATAATTCATCCTAGTACAAATACATTTTTCCTAGTGAAAATTGAAGTTAAATATATAATCAATTGTATTTTTACTAGCAGAAATGTTATTTTAGAATATCCAGATCCCTCAACAGGTACCCAACCAAGCCAGGATGTATATAGTGAGAGTGTCTGAGCTGTGGGATAAAATTGGGATGCAGGCAGCCACGATGAGGAAGAGAGGGAGGACACAACCCCTCTGCCATAATATGGAATTATGTTTAGTAGTTGGTGCTGTGGGGCATCTCAGAAGCTTTTGTTTAGGGCAAGCTGGGTTGCCATGGTAAAAAGATAGAGATTCTCAACCTGTTGCAACTTATAAATGCAAATATTTCTAATAATGTATTTTACAAAGATAACACTGACTCCATTTACATGCAGCCAATAACCCTTTTAAAACCCGAATATTCACAATAACCCGGTTCCGCACAGCCACGTAAACACCGGCAAAAACCTGAATATGCTCATAACCTGGATAAAAACCTGGATTTAACCCACATATTTAGTCGTGTAAACGCGTATCAGCATAATCAAAACATGTGTTCTGCTCTATTCGCAAGGAATCTTGGTCCTACAGGAAGAAAAATCGGAAATGACGCATATTGCATCTTGAAGTAGTCTGTACGTCATGACGCTACCCCATCATCCGCGTTTAAATCGGGTTATTACAGTTTCATGTCTACAGGGGTAACTCTCTCTACTTATGCATGTAAACGGGTTATTCTGAACATTTCAGAAACCCGAATACTGACCTTAACCCGATCATAACCCGAATATTGGCTGCATGTAAATGTAGTCGAATCACCCAGAAAAATCAGATCCAGTAATGAACTCGACATTTGAATTTCGGATGCTCTTCTAGTGGGTTTGAACAGCAGCTGAATGTAGAGACGGGGAGGGGGGGGGGGCTCAGGTGGAGAGTAGAAAGCAGCGTTAAAGGAAAGGCCGTGTACAAAAGTCCAAGTGTGCCCTGGTTCCTGAGCTGAAACTGGCCTTGCCTCTGGCTCCTTCCACCCTCCCGTTGTGTCCCTCTGCATCCCTCTCCCTGAGTGAAAGGCTCCCTTTGTCTCTTTCAGTAACACACAGTCCCCAGCCGATTAAATGTGGGGAATTAGTAGTCAATTTTAGCCTGCACCACACACACAAACACAGTAAACAGCTTAGGTTGGAGGCACTCTGATTGTGTTATTATTACAGTTAACACGCCAGCACCATGTTTTTTTTTTCCAACCTTCATTTGCTTACTGCTCTCTGTGTTGACTGCAGCACTGAAAAAGTTTCACACAGGAAGTTGTTTTTTATTTTTTTTTTATAAATAAATTGATTTAATAGACGGCAATAATAAATTCACATCACTTTTCTTGTAAGGAAGCAAAATACTCGAGTGAATGTATACCAAACATTTTACAAAACTACCCAGAATTATACAAAATGGAAAAAGCAAAGATGTGACACACAACGCATTGTTACAAACAACTATATGTCAAAAGGGTCAGTATAAAATGACAATATTTGAGTCCATTAATAAAGGTAATGTTGTAGTGATTACCATAAAGCAGAATGACACAGAGGAAGAGGGCTACTTGAGGGCAATGAAGGCATGATTTTGGCCTACATTTCGAGTGCTTGTACATGTGATTCTAATCCCTAAGTAAGACCCAGCCAATTACCTCAAATGATTTGGCTGAGACGTTGTACTTTTAGATTTTAACTATTTTTTTTAAATAAATGAAATATCTGTGAATCTGAAATCTGGGCTATAATCACAGCACAAATAAAACTGAGGTAATATCTGATCAATTTAACACCTTTAATAGCTCTCTTTCTCTGTTCGTTTTCTTATTTACCTCCCCCATTGAAAAGAAGTGTATTTGAAAACAAGATACAGGCTGTGCTATCTACAAAAATAAGAACTATCAGCTGTTGTTTTCTGGCCATTCATAACAATATCAGTGAATATCATAAACAAATGTTGTTGGGTTTTTTTTCCTAAGCAGTGGTGCAGACATTTGTGTGTGATTTCAAATTCGTCCCAATAAAGTTAAACCCTATAGATATCAACAAACTTCATATTTATATAAAATGACACAAAAACAACACATAAGCCTTTAGTTTGGTTAATAAAAATCAGATCATGTCAATCTAAACCTGCCACATCCGGGTGTTATCAGAGTCCCTCCAGCGTCGCTCCAATCTCAGTGTCTCTCTGGCTCAAGTACTTGTAGTATAACTGCGGTTCATCCCGACTCAAACATTTTTTAGGGTTTTTATATTCTTGATTGGCGCGTGAATTTCACTTTCTTCTGTGTGAGTTTGAGGCGGTTTTATAGTTGTGTTAGGTCTCATTGACACATCTCGCATTATTGGCTAAAAAAAGTAAAAACCTCTAATATGGCACAAACACACACACGCATACAGATACAGAGATCCACTCACACACTTCCCATATTTCCCTCTGCTCTGCTGCTCTGCCTCAAGGTCTTGTGAGAGTGGTGTAAACAGGCTGCTCCCAGTGTGTGGGGCTGTGAGAGGGCGCCACACTTGAGGGGTCTCCGATGGTCGTGTACAGAGGCCTCTGTGTAGGACCCATGTAAGAGAATGCTGAATACAGCCCTGGAGCTTGGCTGGAGTGGGTGTAGTATGCCCCAGGGGTCTGGTGATCTCCGTACTCAAACTGAGCCCTGGAAGCCAGCGAGGGGAAAGCAGAGCCGTAGTGAGGGAGGCTGAGTGGGGTGTATGTGACATGAGTGCCTGAGGAAGGAGAGGACGAGGCCTCGGCATAGTGGCTACCGGACGAAGACTCACTCTTGATTGGAGCCTTGGAAGGGTCGGAGGAAGAGGGAGAGGTTTGTGGTTGCTGCTGCTGTTTGGAGAGCCAGACCGAGTGCCCGCTGGCAGCAGCCAGAGCGTAGGCATAAGAGGAAGCAGAAGAACCAGCTGGGGGGGCCCCTGCTCCACTCTGAGCGTGGCCGTTTAGAGGGAGGTACTGATCAAATTCATTGACATCAAATGGCTCGATGTTGGACATCACCTCGTGGCTGATCTCACCAATGTCCATGGTGCCAAAATCAATGTGGGGTTTGGCACCTGATGAAGAAGGCCCAACAGATGCCCCTTCAGCTCCAACTCCAAGCTGGGCCCTGGAGCCCCCTGGTCCTCCAGCAGCTCCTACACCCCCCTCTCTTTTGGAATCTGACAGTTTCCCAGACTGGAGTTCAGTCTTTGGGGTGGTGGGGGGCGTGGGTGGGCTGTGACCCTGTCCTGAGAGTCAGAAGGGGGGGAAAAAAACAAAAGCATCATCAAGTGAACTTTAACTTTAAAAAACTGTGACACCAGTTTAAATTTGTGACTTTTATCTTGTGTTTGTTTCAGATTACAGCTCATGAAAAACGCCCCAATTTTCTCAACACGATCAAGTAGTCAACCTACCAGCAGGATGATGGTGATGGTGGTGGTGCAGGTCCCCCAGAGGAGACCCGTCTCCGCCATTATGATCCAGCTGCAGGGTTTTGTAATGCGACTGAGAGTGGCTGGACTCCCCTTCCCCCTGACTATCAGACTCACTAGCAGGCGTCAGTTTACCATTTTTGCGTCTCCGGGGCTGGTACTTGTAGTCCGGATAGTCCTTCTTGTGCTGTTTCCTTAGCCTCTCTGCCTCCTCAATGAATGGTCTCTTGTCGTTCTCATTCAGCAGCCTGAGGGGGGAGAAAAATAAAAACGGATTTAGTCATAGACTTTCCCAGTAAATATGTGAGGGAAGTGTTTCTTGGGATGTGTCTGAAACTGATAAATACTGTTACTGTTGTAACAATTCACAATTTGTCTTATCAAAATTTCTATAACTTGTCTCAATCTTCTAAAATAGCACGTTAATTAATTAATTAGTTACACAAATTCCACAGCCTATTGGAGTATTTATCAACTTTGACAATAAAGACGGAACTTTCACGCATGTGCGTTATACGCAGCGGTAATTGAAATATGAAATGCAATATTTTTTTAAACAAACCTCCAAAGTTTTCCCAAAGTCTTGCTGAGCTCCGCGTTGTGCAGGTGGGGGTACTGGTCGGCCAGTTTCCTCCTCGCAGCTTGCGCCCACACCATAAAAGCGTTCATGGGCCTCTTCACGTGAGGTTTTGCTTTGTTTCCGTTGTTTACGCGCACCGGCATGGGCACAAGAGTCCAGTCATATCCATCAAGCACCTGACTGACCGCCTCCCTGATCCCGATCGGGAAACGGTCGTCTTCTTCATCCGATTTGGCCCTCGCTCTGCTTCCATCCTCGCCACCGGAATCCGCCACACAGAGAGCGGTCAGCTGATGTGGCGGCCCGCTCAGAGGGGAGTCCGGTCCGGGTGGCGCTCCGGGTTGAGTCGGTGACAAAGAGTGACCATCGTCTGACCCCACGGGACTCAGTTCCGACTCGGACGGGCTGTGCTCCTCACCGGACATGTTTTTAAAAAAAATATTTTTACAAAAAAATCTTTAAATCAGGAAAAGGGGAATGTTTTGGAGAGAATCCAAATTATTCAGCGTCACTTTATTGTTTGAAAAATAGAAATGTATCCAAAAATTATTGGTAACACTTGTCGGTAATATTCATAGTGACACTCCGAAATGTCCAGCTCGTTCTGTTGGCTTCTTCTTAAAGCAGCTAAAAAGAAACAATAAAAACAGACGAAGATCAGCACAAAAAATGTTTAAATTAACGCAAGTTGTTATTAAAAATACACAGAAATACTAGTTTACAAATTAAATTGAGTTTACAAGAATAATCTCCACAAAATCTGGACAAAAATAATAAATCAGACGCAACTATCTCCATGTTTGTTTGTTATTTAAATGCCAAATTCAGGTTAAATTCATTTATATGCAATAAAATATATATGATACATAAGTATTGACATGCTTTATGTCTGAAATGCTGCATTATAAAATTACATAACCTACCAATTTAGATGTCCAGTGGTTGAGCATGGGAGTGTGTGTGGCTGACTGCGGAGCCGATGAATGGCTGCTCTGTGTGGCAACAGCGGAGCTTAAAGAGCGCCTTGTGAGAAGGACTGGGAGAAAAAAAAGTGATTGAAAGTGGAAAAAATTCCCAAAGAGACAACATTCCAGTACGCACACGACCCCCGCCCTCCTATTTTACAGCACTGGGCTCTGATTGGCTCTCTAATTATCCCGCTGGCCTCTGATTGGACAGAAGTGTTGCACGGTTAATGCTCATTGCAGCTGCTGTTTGCCAGCAGAGAGAAGGTGAGATTTTCTACCTCGGAGTGGCTTAAATGACTCCACAGTGCGTCCATTTATAGGCGTTAGAAGGAGGACTTTGTTTGACATGTTAACGTGTATCAAATAAATAAACAATTAAGAACAGGGTTACTGCCGTATGTGGTTTAAATCTAAAAAAACGGGGGAATATTTTGATAAAACCCGTTTGATGCGGTTGACGCTGCTCACAAATCTGACAGTGTATCACAGATTGGTCCAGAAAATGTGAAAGTTCAGGAACGAAATGTGAACAGAGATCTATTTATTTATAAAAAGTGACAAATGATGGGAATCTGTGTTCTGATTTATTCTCACAACCAATTTGAATGTTTTAAACTCAGGTTTTGTTACTCGGGCTGATCATGAACAAACGCTCAAGCAAGCCATGTTTCATACGGAATTTGTTTACATTTCTGAAGAAACTATATTTTCTCAACATATTTGGAATACTTCTAAATCATTACTGAGGTAGACGCTTTCTGAATTTAGCGAGAAGTTTACACAGCAGGTGTAAGAAGTGAAGCGCATCATTATGTTGGATTATTTTGGAGTAAAAACCCGTTTTCAGGTGTGTTTTTTGTTGTTGCGTGTGCAGGCGTGATGGCTGATCTCTTCTCGGCCTTGGTATCAACAGTTGAAGCAGCATCAGATGCGCAGCGCGCACACTCATAAAAAAGATAGCAACAATGACGCCTGTGTGTCCGCTGGCTCTCATGTTCAGCCCGACTCTCAGTCTTCTCCCTCTCTTCCTCCCGCTCCTCTCTTTGCTCTCTTTGTCTCCATCTCAGGTGAATTGTAGCCATGTGATCAAACGCCCAAGCCTCTCCATTAACCCTCGTAAATGAAAAAAATGGGGAACAAAAAGCAGTTTTGTGCTGCAAACATGGGAAAAAAATGATAACAGAGAGCGATGTGTGCGTCTTTCTCCCCTTATGTCTGAGACACAAGTGGCGCAGACATAGAAAATACTCTGCGGCAGACGGGGACGCACGGATCGCTCTGTTCCTCCTGATGCGACACTTTTCCAACTCTTAACAAACTCACCTGGATTTGGGCTTCGGATGTGCTGATGGTAGGGCGCAGTGTTTGGAGGTGTTGGTGTGGGGGGGAGGGGGGATGTATGGGTAAGAGGGGGACACCTTACATGCTGCTCCCTGCAGGTTTAATCTACAGCGCAGATATTCTGAGGCCTCTGAGGCTTGTGATGTGCGTGTCTGTCTTGTTGTTTGCGGGTGTGAGAGAACTGCTTTTGCTGTTTCTGGAGAAAATGTCTGAAACTTGCGCGTTTTTTGGTGCGTTTAAAAACAAACAACCACAACAAAAAAAATGTAAATCAAACTTAAGCTGCAGTTTCATGAAGAGTGTTTTGTTATTCCAGCTGTAGGTGCCATGCGCACCCCCCTCTCCACCCCCTCCAGGGAATCAGTCTGACACTACAGAAATCGAGATAATGTATTTCATGAATAATCGATCATCACATATTCAGTATGAAGGAATTTATTAACGAATTTTATGTTAAATTTACAGAAATCATTTATTAAACAACCACAGTCATTTTACTAGGTTAAAATAGGATTTCTTTATGCAAATATCAATATTTACAATTATTTGTATCAAGCGGCTTAGATTTATATGATTTATACATTTTTAAATATGGAAAATAATTATAAATTATCTGTTTAATTATATCCACGGACAATCCCAAAGTCTGGTAATGATTTCACTTGTTGTTTAAATGATTTAATTCTGTAAAAAAGGTAGTGAGATTTTAAAACTTTTTTGTCAATAAATAAAAAAGGAAAAAAACTACTAAGACATCTAATTTAAATGTTAGACAGAAAATAAAGTCAAATTTAGATGCTTTTTGAGTACAGTTCAACAAAACGTTAGATTAAACAACACAGATAAAAACGATTTTCAAATATGTAAATAATCTGTTTTCGTTTCAGAGTGTTTAATATTTATACATTTAAAAATAAATAAATCGATGTGCGCGGCTTATGCGATGCACAAACCAGCAGCTAGATATGATTTATTTAAATATGTACCTTCGTATCGAATATAAAAATCAGGACAAATATTTCTGTGCCTTGAATGTTTTTGTTCACCTGCGCGTTTCTCAGTGGGATTCTGAAAACAGACTCTTAACATAATTAGTTTTATTTATCGGGAAAATTACCGAAATCTTTCATTTTGATCGGCAAGATGTAACTTTTGATGTTTTGACTTCTATGAGGTCACGTGCAGATAGTTTGTTTTTTTTAGCTGTGATAAAATAGTTTTAATAAGTCTTGTCACAAATTTTTAGACACTTTTCCTGTTAAATATTTTGACTTCGTTTGGATTCATGTTGTTTTTACTTTCATTTCCTTTTTGTCTCGATGCAGCTAAATTATTTTAAAATGATACTATTATTTAGGGCGGGGAAGCAGATTTAAGTTTTTTAATTTTAAGCTTTTGAAATGAAAAAAAATGTAAATAAATAAATGTAATCAGGGCTAAAAGCAAACTGATTTATAATAAAGTGACAGACTTTATTTCCCACCCAACATCACTGATTTTAACATTTTGTTTTCAGACACTTAACAAGGCATGAACTCTCCTTCACACTGAAATCAGTGTGTTGGCCTTATTCTCCTTTAGTTAAATACGTTTTATCCTCCGTTTTAAAGGATGAAATTGACAGTGAGTGACAATTTGGAGATCTCAAAGTGTTAATTAATCCAATTTCGATGCATGCTTCCTACCTACCACTGAAATGTCAACCATCCAACCATTTCACTTGTATTACAAGAAAGATATAAGAAAAATTGGAAGAAATGACTTATTTGTGTTGAGTGTACAGCTCATGCATTTCCTGGCATTTTTTATCTCCTGTGTGAAACTGTCATGAGGCTGAGGACGGCTGGAATTTGTTAGAAAATAGAGCTCACATGGTTGCATCAGTAACTGTGCTTAACCTGCCATGTGACTACATTAATAGGCTTCTCCATGGCTTCACAGACCACTGTGTCACAAGAGCCTTCTTCCTGTGGTTCCCGGGGGAGAACAGGGAGACGATGGGAAGACATGATCTCATGATCACCAGGGAGGTCAGAGATCCTGATCATTTAAGAAGCAAGGAGTCAGTATCAGGTTCACACTCTCATAACATCCTTCAGTAAATAATTATTTTGATCAGGTGGTAGAAATCAAAACAAATCCTTTACCAAAAACCTAACCGCTTGCAGCTCTTTGGAAGAAATTCCTGAAATTTGATGAGAGCTGATGCGAGAGAGGGGAAAAACAGAAAGATGAAAACAGCGTGAGAGAGATGCAGATAAGGGAAGCATGCACATCGGTCAAATATTCACATGCTGGGTCACATTCTGCATAAAACTGTAGTACAATTAGTGGAAAGTATTCATCTCTGAGTCACTAGTCCCATTTGGGTTCAAGTAAATGGCGTCATTTTGTTCCATGCAATGACAATGACAAACAAGGATCTGAATTCGTGTGTCAAGATTAACGTAAATTAGCTGCATCTGATTTAAATCTCAAATGTCAAATCGAAGCAGTTTTCATTTGTTTCAGTGATTTTTGAACACAACATCTTCATTTGTGAAAAACATAGAAATTCACACGTAATTTCCTCTCAGGGTTAGTGTGAAAGAAGAAGGAAGAGACAGTTGAGGTCAGTGTCTCAGCTCGGGGAATTCCACTGCTTAAGCCAATCTGTAAAAAAAAATGCATCTCATGTTGCCGGTTTCTGGGACCTGTGCTGTGGTCGGGAGACATTTCTGGTTGTAGGGAAACAGATTCTGTATCTTTTGAAATATTTTTTTTTAAATGTTGGCAAAATCTGCAAAAAACAAAATATCAAGAATGTTTATTTGCTTTTGGCTTAAAATCTTTAAAGAAAGGAGCGAAGGCAGCTGCTTCGTGGGTTTATTACTGGATTTATGCAACATAGAGACTTTTTAGACCACAACGATGGAATGACACTTCATATGGGGTATATATATAAAAAAATTCTTCTATCTGACCTCTGTCACTCCCTTTTTACCCATTTCAGCCAGTGAATTAGTGCAGCTGCACCACACTTAAATGGGTCCCCCTATTTTTTTTCTTTGAGAGTGTATGTGACCAAAGCATGAATCCAGTCTTTGTGCTCTGTCTGCACAGTTTCCCCCTCTATAGTTTCTTGCTTTCTTCATCTTCTCTGCTGGGGGAAAAGGGGGCTTTGGTTGCAGTGGTGGCAGCACTGGTAATGTGGTGGTAGCGATGGTGGTGGTGGTAGGGAAGAGAAGAGGAGGATGGAGGGATGAGGGGAGAAGTGAGGAGGGGAGGGGGGTAACTTGTTGGACCACATTCTTGTGCAGCTGTGGAGGCTGGTGCAGGGTGGGGAGGTGGAGGGCAGAGCAGGATCATCATTGCATTGCAGGGCATCATGAATGGTCTATTGTTCAGAGGTTTGCTGTGTCCACGTCTCTTTGCCAAAGCTCCAGCTACACTGGGAGTAAAAGAATAAAAACAAATACTGAAAACAATAAAAAAAGAAACCTAGAAAGTTTCTGCGGTGAGAAAAAATGAATAAATATAGAGTTTGAGACAATATCTGAAATAAACAGTGATGTTTGTGTCTCAGGTGCAGCAGGAAGTTGAGTCTCAGAGTTTCATGATGATGATGATGATGATAGTTCCAGAGACAATGACGGCATTCATGTTTCAGCTTTATGACCAGTTTGCCCCTCAGTCATAGATGCCAGTGTGCTGTTTATTCATGCGTTTATGTTGACTGTTGTACGCGCTGAAATTCTTCCCTAGAGACAGAATCTTCTGTCTTTGTTTTCTTATGTGAATATGAGAAAATATTTTACATTTTGTCTGTTTCAAATGTGATTTTTAGTGTTTTCTTAGAATATTCACCGATCTAACTGACAAAAACATTAACGATGAGTTTATAGAAAATTATATCAGATATCCTGGATTGAAAATCATTACAATAAATTTAACATGTAAATGCAAAAAAAACCAATCAGAACTAAAAGGACTCAGATAAACGTTTAATCAGCGCTAACAGTTTATCATGAGCTCGTCTGACTGGTTGTAGACAACCTCATAAAAAAACCCTGACAGAATCACATCTTTTATTTTCCTCTTAAGAGATTTTTTTTAAATCATTTTGTTTTTTTGTAAAAAAAATTCAGAAGTTAAACCCCTCAATGTGTAAAATCTTCATCATCAGTTATGAAACTTCAGCAAAAAAGAGAAGCTTTTCTAATGATGCTGCTCATTAATATTTGGAAGTGGTTCGTGGAACTTTTAACAACCACAATAAGTGAAGATTTCCTATTTTTTAAGCTTAAAAATATTTTTTTGGGGGGGCATGACCTCTTTTCTGTTATCGTTTTTATAAATCTTCCTGTTTTCACTGTGCTTTTCTTTTTTCTTGTAAACATGCTAACTTTGTTATTGCCCCAGAGAAACAAGAAATCAGTTTGATTGTTTTTTCCAAAACCAAAACATTGTATACACCATTTTGAATATTAAACTGCATCCAAACTATTTTATCTTTTATGTAAATGTATTTGTCGGAAAATAGAAAGAAACACTTGTGGCCAAAGAAATGATGTAAACTGCAAAATAAAGCAGTGATTTTAGATAATAAAACCAAACTGTGTGTAGAAATATAGATAAACACAAATAAGGACAAGAACACAAACACCAGTTTGATGTGAAAAATTTATTTATGAGTCAAAAACAGCAGAAACACACACAGAAAAGAGAGACATAAGCTTTGCCTTTCCCAATCACGAGTTCTTCTCAGAACATTTAATTAGTCTGTGTGAATGAAAGCAAATGAAGGAAAGAGCCCAAGGCCATGAGGAGAAGATGCTACATAAAAGATCCTGTTGTTGTCCGAGCAGACAGAGAGATAAAAGGCAGAACGGCAGAAAGATGGATGAGATATGTGAGGGATCGGAGTGAGAAATACGGTGATTTATTATTTACTCACGTCTGTCACATTGACCTCTTGGCTGTTTTTTTTGTTAGCAAGGACAGAATGGAGGCGAGATGAATGCCACAAAAAATTAATGATTCAAATCTAAGTGAAGAATTTTTCAAATTTTTACTCCAATCGAAACCGTAACATTTTCTGGAATTAGGGATTTGAAGTAGAGCATGAACAGGAGATGCATTTGGTTATTTAAATGTTGATGTTTGTGGGAGCCTTTACTTGTTTTTACTTTCAATGAGTTCAGGTAACAGTCTAAAAAATGAGAAATAATATTTAAAAATACAACTAGTGAAACTTAATATAATATTTAGATCTGTTAGTTTTAAAAAAACTCAAGTTTTTCATGCAAATTTGATTTTACAAACTTTCAGAAAGCTGTAATTCTAACATGAAGAAACAGAGTTTACCTTTATAGAACTGGTGAGCTGATTGTGGGTTTGAATGCAACACCTATTTTCTTTCTGTTTTTCGTTCTCTTCTGGTTCTGTAAAAATAACAGGAATTACAAAAAAGCTTTTGCATGAACTACTGTGACATTATTGAGATTTTAACTGTTTTTAAATAGCAGAAGTCTATTTTGTAACTGGCCTTGCTGTGACGAGCCACTAACTTGTCAATCCAGTCTAGAAAAAATTTGAGATTTGTCAGAGAACTTGAGATACCTTCTCGGCTAACCCTTCAACAGTCCAGGTGAAATGTAGATTGTTTACAGTCTTTTCACAGAAACCCACATTAGTAGATCTGACAAATTCCTTTAAAGCTACAGTATGTAAGAATTAGACCTTGTTGTCAAATCTGAGTCCAGCAGTTCATGTAGAAAACAAACCCGTCTGTTCTCAGACACTCACTCCCTCCCCTCCCTGATTTCTCTGTTGGGTTGCCAGTTCTGATGTTGATCCTCGTTTTGTTTCTCTTGTATGTGTTCAATTTTTTGGAATGTTTGAAGGTCTATTTGTTCAGCGTTGAGTTTTCCTAAGTGCATTTGAACGCCCCATCTCGTGCAGCTCGGCTGATCAGTGGGAAGAATGAGGTGGTTTCTTACTTTTTGCTGCTGCTCGTTGTGGAATTACAGCTGCTTGTGTTGAAGACTTGGCAGCCTTATAGACTCACATGTGATTCGTCATGGAAACAGGAAGTCTGGACGTGTAAATAATGATTACCAACCACCCAGTCGGCTGAGATTGAGATCTTTTACAATGTGACTTTATTTTAAACATCAGTGGGACATTAAACTGTTGTGTGAGTATTTCACTGTAAAATTCTTACATAATGTACCTTTAAAAGAGTAAAATATATGCATCTATTGCCCCTGTTGTATGAGTGTCGGTACAGTCTGGAACGGGTAGATTCGGCCCCGTTCTGGCATGTTTCCATGTTTCTTTTTCAGATCCGACCCCTTTTGTTTAAACTACCTCTGTCTCGGTTCGAAGCATACGGAAGGGACCCAACATGTCCACCTATAGACTGATTGGTCCAGTAAAGTGATGTCAGTCACACCCCTACGTAGTGGTAGCCACTGAATGGCCTGACAGTGTGCGCGTTAAAGGGATGCAGCAGAATGGCGCCTGATCGACCTCGCGTGCAACATCTTCTTGCATGTCGTGCACTGAGGTTTTTCTTCAGAAAAGGGTTACAATTTGAGTATGAAGTACAAATATACCTTGATGTCCTCCATTGTTGTTTCCTGCTCTCAAAGCACATGTTTGTTTACTACTCTTGACATCACTGACTTTTTGTGCCACTTGCTAAGCTGAGCACACCCACATTCCCTAGATTGGTAATGGAAACACAACCATCCTGGTCTGTAAGGACCCCAGTGAAAAAGCGGCATAAAATACCCCAAAACAATAATAACATCACTTCCACCTAATCAAACAGAAACATAAAAAACAGAAGAAAACAGAGTCTAGAAGAAAAACAGCTTGAAACAGACTTATTATGTGATGTTTTCTGTAGCTAGTACATGTTTCTTAAAATTACAAACTACCCTGGAGAAATGAAAACAGCTAAATAATGTGAGAAATGTGCCTTTTTCTCAACTGCAGCTTGTCATTCTACACATAGTTCTAACCTAAAAATCATACAAGTCTTCTGTGAGATTAAATGTAACGTTGTTCATTCATTTTACCATAAATATTGATGAAACTGAGAATTATGAAATCTTTGTTATTTGTGTTAGGAAATGTTGAATCCCTGAGAAATAGAACTCATTTCATTCTGACTATGAGATTCATAACACTGATGTTATTTGAATTATTTAGTAGCAAATTAGTTCTGGTGCCCCTAATTAACATGTCAAAAATAAAAGATTATTTTATTATTTCTCTTACTGATCCACAAAATTCAGATTTTATTTGATGTAACTTTATTTTCAAGCATAACTAATTGGTGGAATGTGAATAATTAAAGCTTTAAAGAGCATTTTAAATCATCATTGTGCAAATTTAGTTTCAGTGAAGGTTGAAAGAGGCCATTTGATTAAAAACGAATTTTCTGAGGTTTCTGTTATATATTTCAACTCCACAGGTGTTCTTACCTTCATAGTGGGTGTGAAAAGTTTCAAGTTTCTTTATTTATAAAGCGCCAGTTCATGACAAAGTCATTTCAAGGAACCAGCTGAATGGGTTGAATTGTTAATTCAGCGCAATCCCCGATCCTGAGCAGCACGACTGGTGACAGTAGAAAGGAACGACTCCCTTTTAACAGGAAGAAACCTCTAGTAGAACCAGAACCAGAACCCGGCTCAGGATGGGCGGCCTTCTGCCTTAGCCGACTGGGGTCTGAGCTGAAGGAAAGAGACAAACACAGATGGATTTGGGCCAGTCGTCATGTCTATAGAAAGATAAACAGAGAAACAGTTAATGGCAGCAGTAACAATTAATACAAACATGGAGAGTAAAGAAAGACAGCAGAGAGAAGAAATGTGGTCAGTATGTCCTCCAACAGTCTAAGCCTATAACAGCATAACTAAAGGGATGGATCAGGAGAACCCAAGCTAACCCTGGCTATAGGATTGTGCAGAAAGGAAAGTTTTAAGTTTGTTCTTAAAACTACACAAGGTGTCTGCCTCACGGATAAAAAGTGTAAGCTGGTTCCACAGGAGAGGAGCCTGATAACTAAAAGCTCTTCCTCCCATTCTACCATTCTACTTTTAGAACCTCTAGGAACTACAAGCAGACCTGCAGTCTGAGAGCGAAGTGCTCTGTTAGGAGCATATGGAACAATAAGATCTTTAATATAAGATGGAGCTTGGTCGTTCAAGGCCTTATACGTCAAAAGTAAAACTTTTAAACTTTAATCTGGATTTCACAGGGAGCCAGTGAAGTGATGCTAAAACAGGAGAAATATGATCTCTCCTTCTAACTCTCATCAGAACTCTGGCAGCAGTATTTTGGATCAGCTGGAGGCCTTTAACAGCACTATTAGAACACCCTGATAATAATGAATTACAATAATCAAGTCTAGAAGTAATAAATGCATGAACTAAAGTTTCTGCATCTCTTTGATTCAAAATGCTCCTAATTTTAGCAACATTACGCAGGTGGAAGTAGGCCGTCCTGGTAACATGATTTATATGAGAACTAAAAGCTTGTAATCTCTGCAGCTGGTTGGTCTCATCAGGCTTCATTGATAGATATAACTGAGTATCATCAGCATAAAAATGGAATTTTATACCATGTTGTCTAATAATTTTACCAAGCGGTAACATATATATAGTAAAGAGGATTGGTCCAAGCACTGAACCCTGAGGAACTCCATGACTGACTCTGGTATATGAAGAAGATTCATTATTTACACGAACAAACTGGAATCTTTCAGTTAAATATGATTCAAACCAGTTTAATGCAGTTCCCTGAATCACAATATCATATTCAAGCCTCTTCAATAGGATCTTATGAGCTATAGTATCAAACGCAGCACTGAGATCTAACAGGACAAGTACAGACACAAGTCCACTGTCTGAGGACATGAGAATATCATTAGAAACTTTCACCAGTGCTGTTTCAGTGCTATGTTGAGCTCTAAATTCTGACTGGAACTCTTCAAAAAGATTATTACTGTGTAGATGATCACATAACTGGTTTGCAACTATCTTTTCTAGAATTTTTGAGATGAAGGGTAAATTGGATATAGGTCGATAATTACCTGGAGATCCTGGATCAAGATCAGGTTTCTTAAGTAAAGGTCTAATAATAGCAACCTTAAAGGCACATATCCATTCATTAAAGACAAATTGATCATGTCCAATATCCATGTGTTAGTCAATGGGAAGACATCTTTAAAAAGTCTGGTTGGAACAGGATCCAACATACATGTAGATGGTTTAGAAGAAGCTATAATTTGTGTTAACTCATTAAGATCAGCTGGACAGAAACTGTCTAAACATGATTCAGATTCTAAAGCTGCTTCACTGGACAACGAACCAGAGACAACAGTGGGAAGGACATTATAGATGTTTTCTCTAATTGAATCTATTTTATTAGTAAAGAATTCCATGAAGGCATCACTACTGAGGGTTACAGGGATACACGGTTCAACAGAAGTTGTTTTTTTTATTAATCTGGCTACAGTACTAAACAGAAACCTGGGATTGTTCTTGTTCTCCTCAATGAGGGACGAGTAATACTCAGTTCTAACCTTGCGAACGGCTCTTTTGTATATATGCAGACAATCTCTCCAAGATAAATAAACTTCTTCTAGCTTAGTGGAACGCCATTCCCTTTCTAACTTTCTTGAAGTTCTTTTTAGCATACGCAGCTCTAAATTAAACCAAGGAGCACGCCTCCTCTGGCTGATTACCTTCATTTTCAGAGGAGCAACTTTATCCAATGACGTGCGCATTGAAGCTGTAAAATTATCAGTAAGATCATCAATTCGCCAGTCTGCAAAATCTTTGTAGCTGCTCTCTGTTATATTATTCTTTTGGAATGAAAATAAAACAAATGGAATAGATTTGTTGAACTGAGTTACAGCATTTTCTGATAAACATCTTCTAAGTTTCTATCTGGAGCGGTGAGGTCCATCATTGTAAATTCAAAGGTTATTAAAAAATGATCAGACAAGACAGGGTTGTGAGGAAACACTATCAGCTGTTCAATCTCTACACCATAAGTCAGAACAAGATCAAGAGTATGATGACAATAGTGAGTTGGTTTGTTTACATTCTGAGAGAAACCAACTGAACCCAAAAGATCATTAAAAGCTATATTTAAACTATCACTTTCAACATCAACATGAATATTGAAATCTCCCACTATAATGACTTTATCAGATTTCAATAATATAAAAAGACTGAAAATTCAGACAAGAACTCAGAATAAGCACCTGGTGGACGATATACAACAACAAATAAAATAGGTTCCTCTGATTTCCAATTTGGGTGAGAAATACTGAGGGTCATAAATTCAAAAGAATTATAACTATTAGCTGGTCTAGAGCTAATCAATAGACCTGACTGGAAAATAGCTGCTACTCCTCCTCCTCGACCTGTTGCTCGAGGAACATGAAAATTAAGGTAATTAGAAGGAGTTGATTCATTAATACTAACATGATCCTCCTGCTGCAGGTTTCTGTAAGACAAAGTAGATCAATATGATGATCAATTATCAGATCATTAACTAACAGAGATTTAGATGAAAGAGATCTAACATTCAGTAAACCACATCTAATGGTTTTATTTACAGGTTTTATATTAGTAACTGTGTTTATTTTAATCAGATTTTTATTATTTATTTTTCTAGAACTGAATATTTGTTTATTTAATATGAACCATGGTTGAGCAGACATCGTCTCTATAGGAAAGTGGGAGGGTAACGACAAAGAAGCTGCAGAGAGGTGTGTAAGACTACAACTCTGCTTCCTGGACTGGACCCTGGATTGTCACGATTTTGGAGGAGTAATAAATCCAGTTATATTTCTATAAAGGAGAGCTGCACCATCCAACGTAAGATGGATGCCGTCTCTCCGGATCAGTCCAGGTTTTCCCCAAATGTCTGCCAGTTATCGATGAAGCCCACGACTTCAACATTGTTTTTGCAAAGTTACACACCAAAGCAACATTAAACTTAGTGACCTCTGATTGGCGTAACCGGGTATCATTACTGCCGATGTCAATAACAATCTTACTGTATTTACGCTTATCCTTAACCAGCAGTTTCAGGTAGCCTTCTATGTCGCCCGCTCTGGCCCCCGGAAGGCATTTGACTATGTCTCTAATGCCACGTTTCGGACTACGGAGCTGCCAATAACCAGAGTCTGTTTCTCAGCGGGTGTGTCGCTGAGTGGGGAAAAACGGTTTGAAATGTGGACGGGGCGATGGTGAACCGAGGGCTGCTTATGACTGTGCTTCCATCTGACCGTCACCCAGCCGGCCTGGGCTCCCGGTTGCTCGGGATTTGCTGGAGGATGGCTAAGGGGAGCTAGTCTCAGCCTCAGTGGCTCCGTGTTTGCTAAAGGAACTTGACTAACTGCTGGAGTCTCAAAAGCACGGAGCCGCGATTCCAAATCAGACAGCCTCGCCTCCAAAGCTACAAATAAACTACATTTGTTACACGTACCATTATCAGTAAAGGAGGCAGAGGAATAACTATCTAATATCTGACACACAGAGCAGGTCAAGGTAGGAGAGGGTGAAAGAGAAGCCATGCTAAGCTAAGCTGAGCTAGCTAGCGAACAGTACTATTAAAATGAAAGCTAAAAGGATGTTAAAGACCAAAGATTCCCTTAAGGCGAGAGTGCAGAACAACTGAAAGAGTAGTGCTTATGAACTAATTAGTCAAAAAAGGACAGTAAAGCAGTGAAAGTCCGAAAAAATGCCAATAGAACAGACAGAGCAACAACCAACAGTGCAATCAAGTGACACGATACGTCTTATGGCGAGATCCAGAAACCTTGTCAACAACTTCTCTTTCAGTTTTAATCTCTCAAACTACGCAGGTGGCGATAACACCCGAGTTCTCCCAAGTCTGAACGGCTTGTATCTGTTTCATCACAACTCCTTTGTTCGTTAGTATTCAGCAGCTCCCGCAGTTGAAACCACACCTAGCATGCTGCTGGCTAAAAGCTGTAGCATAAGATGTAGCAAACCGGAAGAAAGAATATCTGGTGTTGCCATGTGCAGCAGGGCAGGAAACAGTATACCTTGCTCTCATTGGCTAGTTTGTTAGCCAATCAGAGTCCAGCAAATTAGCATAATGAATATTAATGAGTTGCAGCCCAAAGCCGGACGAATCTTCACTCAGAGAGATTGAAAGGTCTGTTAATCAATGTTCCCTAACGTTTTTTAGATATAAAATGTTTCATATTACATGTTATAATAGTCATGAAATTTGTGTGAAATGGCCTCTATTATATGATTAAACTATGATGTTGATGTATTTTAAGATTGACAAATAGTGGCAAAATTACATATTCTTAAAATCTCTTCTAACGTGATATTTTGGCTGATTTGGTAGTTGGCTGTTTACTTTCAGAATAAAATGAAAGAAAAACAGACTTTCTTGTTTCTAGTGTAACATAACTGGAAACAGATGAAACAACTTGCCAGCCAGCAGCTTCATGAGCTCCCTAAACGAACACCAATTGTTTATCTTTTGTTTTAAATTACATTTGAAGAAAACAAATATAGATTTTTTATTGTCATATCCAGAATGTGGACAAATGTTATGAAAAGACAAACAAAAGTGTGTAGAGGATTTTCGCCCCATGGTGTTTCCCAGCCGGCCTCTGCAGTCCTTCACTGCAGATCTGCAGAGAGCTGCACACAATGCTCCTCTATCTACCTCACAAGCTACTCTGCAGCTTCACAACAGGCAACAGCTTATTGTAAAGTCAAAGATCCTCCAGCAGCGACTCCCAGTGCCTAAATGCTGTCCCCTCCTGAGCACACACCCTGTCACTAGCCTGAGGCTGCAAACAACCAGCGAGGCCAAAGCAGATATACGAGGTATCACACACATGAAAGCACATGAACACACTCACATTTGACCTACGTGAGCACAAACACACACTAGCTTATTAGGCAGGATGCTCATCAGCCTTTTGCAGCAGGTCTCAGAGGTCACACAACCACTCTCCTTACAAATGAGACTGGTTGTAACAATACGAGTGATTAAATACAGGATGGGAAAGAGAAGCACAATGTGGAAATATCACGTTAGAGAAAACTCCCAAACAAAAGGAGCTGCAGAGTATGAGTGCAATTAGAATACTAATTAAAATATCAAAGGGGAAGTGAATCTGAAATGAATGGTCTCCTCCCTCCAGCTGAACAACTGATTTGCATTTTAAGATTAATCTTGTGTCTTTCTGTGTTTTTTCTTCAAGCTGTCGGACAGGCAGCTACATCCACAAACTTGTTTGTTCATTAAAATGGACTGTCTCTTTCTAATAAAAAAATAAAATCTCCGGCTTTTTGGTATCAAATCTTGAACAATCATGAGAGTTTTCTAGAGACATCAGTATCTGATCCAGCCCTATTCATAAACCTCAAAGCTTTAGCATAAAATTTATGGTGTTTCAAAGAAAAAATAAAGAAATTTTCCTGAACCATGTTTTCTTCATGCTGTTTCTCTATTCCTCCTCTTTAATCATTTTTATTCCAGTCACCTGTGTGCTGCTCGGTTTATCTGTCCACAGCAAGATGTCAGCTAACGTTTATCTCTTCAAGCTTGTGACATTTTTTAATGTCAAGTTTGTGTTAAGGATTTATTCCACAGTGTGAATGATGACACACCAGCAGCTGCGTCCCTGTTTGTAAGTCTGCCTTGTCTCCCGCTGTTTGTGTTCTGGGTTTTTTTCATTGTCTGACGGTCTGGACTATTAATTTGTGGAGAATTCTTCCTGAACTGAACTCATTGTTTAAGTTTTTTGGACTGACCTTTTCACTGTTCCACCCATAGAAGAGCTGCTACCGGTGTTGTTGTTTTGTGTCACCCATCACAATAAACTCTATTTATCTGCTCTCCTGCCTACTCTGTTTACACTCTGGTCCAAAACCAGAACATTACAGAAAAGCAAGAAACTACAGTCGTGACCAAACGTTTTGAGAATGACACAATTATTGGTTTGCTGCTTCAGTTTTTATTATAGTAATTTGCATAACTCCAGAATGTTATGAAGATCAGATGAACTACAAAGCTCTTCTTTGCTACGAAAATGAACTTAATCCTAAAAAAAACCACTTCCACATCGCTGCTATCAAGAACCTGCTGAGACCATTTCAATAATTTACTCACTAACAGGTGAAAGTGTTGAAAATGTTGATGAGCATGAGGTCATTTTATTTATATATTTATATATATATATATTTTATGATTTTGGTACAGGATGAAATGCAGACATAAATCTTCATCCAACAAATCTTATTGTTTTCTGTAGTGTCAGTATTCAGCCACACAGTGGTGCTTGTGTAACAGTCTGTGGAACTTCTCCACCAACACAATATGCAGATAGTACAACTCCAAGTAGTTTTCGTTATAGTACATGTGGTGATGTTATAGACTGAAGTGCATTGTGGTAGTTACCTTCACCTTGACCTTCAGCTTGTGTGGTTTTAGTTATTTTTTTGGCACGTTTTGCCCCTCTGTTTTTTTGCAGAAAACTTGGTGTAGCATTCCTTTTGTCCTGGGAGGTTGGCTACAGCCACATGAAACTTATAAGTCATTATTATGTCAATATGTCATTTATTAATTTATATAACTTATCTTGTGGTCACAGGAGTATGAAGCTGCTTATAGAAGCTCTTGTAGCCTTTATGTTTAAGAATGATGCATACAATCTTTTATCTGAGCTCCTCAGAAACCTCTGGCCTTTATCTTCTATCACATACTTTCTAAATTATATTTTATAATACAAAACTATATTAAATCGCATATCTACCCAAGAGTTCCCTTTAAACAGGCTGATTGGTTTGTGAAAATCTGGAAGACACTTGTAACATCTTGTGACATTTCCAAATCTGACGTGTAGCCATGACACACCTTAGTTTAACATGTCCCTGTAGTCAAAATATTTGAAATCATTCATCAGTTTTTGTCCACTTTTGACATTGTTTGTTAGCTTTTAATTAATCATTTTTGTTGCGGCACAATTCAAATTGTTTTTCAGCAAGATTTTTTATTATTCTTGTGTTTATCAGTTTCAAGTTATTTCAGTGACCACTGTGTTTTTTTTCTTCTTTTTTTAAGGAAGAGTGCCAATAGTTTATCTGTCTGAAAACGCATGTCATTTGCTCAAATTCATTCCTGTAAATTCTGAATTTAAGTTATATGAGATGTCAAAAATGCTCTTTTTAACAAGTCTTACTTTAATTGTTGCATTACAAGGTCTCTGTGTTTCTTCATATTGCTCTGACAGACATCTACTCAGTCATAATTTCCCTACATAGCCCAACTTCAAAAGTACAATATATCCCCTCAAAGTATTCTAACCCAATTAATTGTTAAACAGTGAGACCGTCAAACTGCACTCATTGGTCGCTTTATTAGAAACACCTTGTTAGTACCAGGTTGATTCCGTTTTACCTTCAGGACTTCCTTTATTTTTATTGCATTGAATCAAGTTGTGGGAAACATTCCTTGGATATTTTGGTCCATACTGGCATGACAGCAGCATGGAGTTGCATCAATGATGTGAATCTTTCCTTCCATCACATCCCAAAGGTGCTCTGAAATCCATCAGGTTTCACTGAACTCATTGTCATGGTTCAAGAAACCGGTCTGAGATAAGTTGAGCTTTGATATTATGCAAGATTTGCTGTACAGCACTTTGTCACGCTGTATGTTAACGTGCTCTATAAATAAACTTGACTTGAATCCTGCTGGAAGTGGCCATCAGAAGACGGGTACCCTGTGATCAGAAATTGATGGACGTGACCTCACAACAAGGGTTTAAAATATGCATTACAATTTGGAAAATCCTGCCATCCTGGCGTTCAGCAGACTGTTCACCATGTTCATCATCTTTTGCCTCTACTATGAGGCACCTTACACACCTTATACATTTAGCACTTTGTTGCATTTATAGTAAATACCAGAAAAGTTTGATATAAATTTGGTCAAATACAATCTGGAAACATGCATTGAGAGACAGGACAGACAACTGAGGTGGCAATGCATTAAACTGTTGTTTAATAGGTGATTTGTTTGTACAAAACAACTACAGTTGCAAAGTGTTCACACTTGTCAATAAAGGTTTGAATATAGTTCTTGTTCTTCATCTGCACACTTGTCTTGAACGCTGATCCATGTTTCTTTACTATTTAACTTGCTCATGCTTGGTTATCATGAAGGAACATATTGTGATAGGTTTAAAAAAGAAGAACGTCACTTACTTGTTGAAAATTCTCAAGCAGGAAGACCAAAGTTAAAGATACAGAGTAACAGAAAAACATTGAAGCACTTGTATTCTGCCTCCTTTAAAATCACTGAAAAGTCCTTTCTTAAGATCAGTATGTTGTGCAAACTGCTTTTAAAACAAGAGAAATTATTTACAAAAATGATTGGAAAATTATGAAACAACACCTAAAGTCAAAAGCTGTGTTTACATGTGCAAAATGTCTTTAATCTGATCATTGTTCAGATTAGAATTTGACCGTATACGTGGGCCCTGATTACATCTATCTGCTCATGACAAGCGTTTACATATGTCACACGTTTGATCGGGTTAGCTCATTTTGACATGCACAGAATTATCTGAAATACCGGAAACAGCTGTAGAAGAAGAAACAGCTGACTTCTGTTGTAAACAAACATGGCTGCGTTTGTTTAAAATGGAGAGATACGATTTTCTTCTGAGCGTGTTTTTCTTTTTTCTGGAAACATTTTTAAATCAAAACCTCCAACAACACATTTGTGCCTAAAACTGACTAGTTTTGTTTCACACTATGTTTTTATCCAGCTTCTGTAAACACCAACGTAAGATACGTCAACAAATAACGTAACAGACATGACCCACATTCGGAATAAGCATTTACATGTGCAGCGATCGGATTAACTATCCAAATGAGTGTAATCTGACTGGCATTTTTATTCTGATCAAGCTTGTAATCTGATTAATTGTGTCCATGTAAACACAGCTATAGACTGTTATATTGAATACACTGAGAGTAAAACAATTACATGTTTGTGAAGGGTAATGCTGAGTCATCATATTGAGAATAGAAGATCTGTGAGATTGTACACATGCTGATTTCACAAAACAAAAGAAAATTATGAGGATTTTGCAAAAACAAAGAAAACAACAAAATAAAGTTCTCTCACCACACAAATGAAACCATGTCCACTGTCTTTTTTACAGGTTACATGTTTTAGTTGGATTAAGAAAAAAGAGAAAAAAAACATATACTGAAGGTTGATCATTATCACTGATCAAACTCCCGATTCTCTGCTGATGTATAAAGGTAGGGTGGGCTGTAGTCTGTCAAGGCTGATCTGATTCTCTGTTTCCAGAACACACAACATCTCCACGGTCTGCTCTCTCAAAAATGCCCCTTTGAATTCTAAATGAATGTCATCTCTCATTTTTAACTCCCTTTTAGCTCCTACATTAAGTCTTTCAAGTTCTTCTTTTGCATCGTTGTCGTCCTCATCATCCCCACAGCACAAAGCTACCTCATTCTCATAGCAGAATGCACTAGGGGAATGAGATCCTTGAAGGCATCTTGCTGCTCTTGACACAAACAATGATGGAGACCGGGAGTAACTTGAAGTTGAGGATGATGACTGACCCTTTCTCTGGCTCAAGTCCCTGGCACTGCAATGAGGTGTAGATGGTACTTTATAAGTTTTATGGAAGCGAGAGTAATCCACATGATAGCGATCACCTTTCTCAAACACCACAGGCTCAAAGCGGTGACCCCAAAGGATCTCCCTGGCCAAGTAGGAGCTACGGGCCTGGGTAGTCATAGCTGTGGCCTCCACCATCCCCTCTAGGATGACCACGATCTCAAAGTTCTCCTTCTGTAGGTCACTGCAGCTAAGGTTATACAGAGGACTGTTTTTGTTGATCTCATGGACGACCACCAGAGGCGACACCAGAAACAGACGATCCAGTCCGTCATCATAGCCAACATCAATGTCTGTCTGCTCTAAAGGCAGGTACTCCCCCTCTGCTGTCACATGGGGCTTAATGAGCTGAGCACGCACATGGGCCTCGACGATGTGGCTCTTGCGCATGTTACCGAGGCGCCACATCAGGCATAGCTTACCATCACGTAACGCGATGACGGCATTATTAGAGAAAAGCAGAGTCTGTGCTCTTTTTTTGGGTCGAACCATCTTTGCCATGATGGTGCCAATCATGAAAGAGTCAATGATGCAGCCCACGATGGATTGCACCACAACTGTCACAACAGCAATCGGACACTCCTCTGTGACACACCGGAAACCATATCCAATAGTGGTCTGAGTCTCTATGGAGAAGAGGAAAGCTCCAATGAAACCTTGGACATTGAGAATGCATGGTCTCCACTCATCTTTTCCTTCCTCTGTAGGACCCTGAGAATTTCCATCATTCACAGGGACGAATAGGTTAAAATCTCCATGAGCAAGGGCCAGTCCCCAGAAGATCAGTCCAAACAGCAGCCAAGACAGAAGAAAGGTAGTGGTGAAGATGAGTAACAAGTACCTCCAGCGTATGTCCACACAGGTTGTGAAGATGTCAGCCAAGTACCTTCGTGGTTTATCCTCCATGTTGTTGAAAACCACATTGCACTGGCCGTTCTTCTTTACAAAGCGAGTGCGCAGGTGTCTGGTGCCTAGGTCAAGGTCCAAATGGCACAAAGGCGAAGAATGGCAGCTTTTGTGGATGATGGGCTCATTTGTTAATGTCAGGGGCAAAGCCCCTCGACCTTCATCATTTCCAGGACACTCTCCTCCTCCTCCCTCCTCACCTCGCATACAAGCCCCTGACAACTTTTGCTGTGTTAGAGGACTATTACCATTGTGAAGGCCCAGGCTTGAGATGTTCAGGGCATCTTCATCAGTTGAAACAATACTGTATCTGAAAAACAAAGAAAAAAATTTAAAAGAAAAAAGAAAAGAAGAAAGTTTGAGGATTTGACATATTGAAACTATAGATGTATTTTATCTATAGTAGAAATGAATAAATTGGCCAAAGAATGTCTTCCTGCATTCAAACTGGTCACAAGACATGGCTCTGTAACACATTTAAAAATCTCTTCTATAACTTTTACCGCGTAACTATGGCAACGCCATTTGCCATCAGAAACACCTATTTCACGCACAGGACAAACAGTACAACCTGTGATGACATGTGACAAATCAAATCGATCGGGTTGGCCACTAGAATTGAAGTGTGATGTCTACACAAGGTTTTAGGTTACCATGGCAACACAGCTCACCAGAAAATACACCCAAGATGTCCTACCGCACCATCTGTCAGACATAATTCTACTTTTGGCTTATCAAACTGACCAGGTTTCTCACCACAGATGCTCCATCATATTTATGGCATTTTGATTTACCACGGTAACAAAATTCATGAAAAACAGTGCACCTTCCTTTAAAACCTAATGTGAAAAAAGATTATTCTTAAATGTAATGCTTTTTCAGAAATCAGTGTGAACCAATTGATGTCTTCCCAGCTTTCATCTGGTCACTAGACATTGGTCTATAATATATTGGAGAAACTTTTCAGTATCTTCTACTGTATTACCATGGCAACACCATTCACCATCAAACTCAACTAGTCAGCTCACAACAGACACTGTGGACCCTGTGTGAACATGTGATACATCAAAGTAATCAGGTTGACCAGGAGAAGTGAACCATCATATTTACATTCAATTTTATTTTATTTTATTTTTTTTATTTTTTTTACTACAGCTGAGCTAAAGAGAACCAGAGGAGATTCCTGTTGGTATATCATGCTGTATCTGATATTCCTTTGGATTCTCATTGTACTCTTGCATTAAAACTTGCATCATGGTTGCAGCCTTGCTTTTTTTAAAAATATGAATTTAAACACCAAAGAGAAAGAAAACCCATTGCTATGTTGAAAGAAAGAACATATCTTTCAACAGGAGACAGAGGAGACAAGAAGAGAGAAAAAAAAGAGAAAGGGGAAAGAATAGAGAAAAAATATGATTAAATATAGAGAGAAAACACAAAGTATCTGCTTCAACACCTGCGGAGACACAAAAACAAAAACAGAGAAAACACGGCAATAGCAAACATTTGTGCTAAAATAAAAAAACAGAAAAAAGGATAATTGAACATAAACTCACATCTAACTGACCTTTTTAAACATTCTGCTTTAATGATGTCACAGCCAGATTTAATATATGCAAACACCTGAGTGAATACCTGAGGGAACACCTGATACATTTTAATTTTATATTAAAAACACACCCCTATTGTTACCCTATGGAATGATGTCTGAAATCATCACATTACCCCAAAACACTCTCATATTAATTTGACCCTTTCAGTCTTTTCATCACATCTGCAGCACCTGTCAGCTGTCACACACTCAGTGTCAGATGGATGCAACTTTTTTATTGGCTGAGGGTTTCTCAGTCATGCACAGGGTGGCAGTCACTCTCAAAATTTCTCCAGGAACTTTCTAGTTTCCTTTCTTACTCTAACCTTTCCATGTGTGACTGCACATACGTGTGTTCAAATCAAAGCTCTGAATTCCTCCCAACTGGTGGTGGCAAGTAAAAATATTAATGATACTTTTTAAAGGCCTCTTGATTATATTTTATATTATTTTATATTGAAGCTGATGCAATTAATCACACAGTAAAATGGTTAAGAAAAAGATCTGCAGTCATCAACATTCATTTTTGTATATCTTTCTAAAGATTTATTTTGTGACACAGTCTCAATCTAAAATAAATAAAGGCCAGGCTTTGTACATATACAATAAATACAGAGGAATTAAAACATCAAATCTGGATTTAGTGACAATATTTAACTGTGATTATCATACCTGTTGACCCGCACTGCTCCCATGGCACCGGTGATCATCAGGCTGTGTCTGCGATGGCAGTAATGAAGGTTGGGGCGAGCAGTTCCAACCATTAACGTATTGTTGTTGGACAGGAAGGCAGTATGAGCTCAGGTCTGTCTTGCATCGGTGATCAGGACTGCCTTCCTATCATACATACTCCTTAACTAGGTGAGACAAAACATTTGTCATTAAATTCACAGATTATTTATCCAAACTTTTTTCCTTACAGAATATTTTAGATATTTGGTTTTCTTTTAATCACATTACTATTTTTGAATTATTTGTATTCTGGTTTGGATGCTGTTCTGACTGAAGGATGTTCTAATTTTCTGTTAAAGGACTTCAGCTGATCCAAAATGCTGCTGCCAGAGTTCTGATGAGCATTAGAAGGAGAGATCACATTTTTCCATGTAAAATCAGAAAAATAATTAAAAATGTGACTTCTCACATACAGTATAAAGTATTAAACAACAACCTACTGTATATTAATAAAGTAATAAACAACAACCTATATTAATAAAGTAATAAACAACAACCTATATTAAGGCTCTTATTATTATTACATATGTTCCTAACAGAGCACTGTGCTCTCAGACTTTAAGTTTGCTTGTGGTCCCTAGATTTTTAAAAAGAAAGATAGAGCTTTCAGTTACCAGCTTGCTCATTTCAAGCTTCATTATTAAGCTGTTGAAGTTAACTTCAACTTTGTTTATCTTTCCACAGGATGACAAGTGAGCCAGCCCTTGCGTGTCATACTGCCATCTCAGACCCCGGTCGATCGAAGCAGAAGGCTGCTCATCCTAACAGGGTCCAGTGTCAACCAGTCCGTGCTGCTCAGGATGAAGGATTGTGTTGAACTGATATTCAACCCAATCGGCTGGTTCCTTGGGACATTTTTCTTTTATTAATTGGTATTTCATAACTTACTGTATCTGATGACTATTTACAATTGATTGAAGTGTTTTAATAAAGCTGACTTTGGATCTGGAATATTGGTATAAATTGGACTGCACAGTCCCAACTGACACAAAGAAGTGCAGACGGACCAAAGGAGATACAATATCTAGGACACAATGCAGGGTCAGGTTTAGAAGACTGTAGTTGACGCAGTGATTGATTCAAAACAAAAAGAGAAATGAGTTGGTTCCTGTACTGAAACATTCTTTACTAGAAGTAGCCTACATTGTAAAATTTACAGACCTGATTGATCTTCTGATATACCTGACCCATAACCTTATCAGAGATCTGGTCCAGTGGATGGACGTCCAAGCACAGCATCAAGAATTACAATTCTCAGTGTAGTAGATTGAGTATTCTTCCTCAATCTTAACCAGATGGTTTGAATAACACATTGTTCCTGTTGTTCTGAGGATGTGTGCTGCCTCTCTCCATGTTGTGAGATAATGTTATTAGTTGTGAGTGTTTCTTTTTTAACTGTGTGTGAAAATGGGCACATGGTGCTAAAACGTGTAAGAGGTACCAGTTGCGTGAGTCTTCATGCTCAATGTGTCAGAGATGCCAGTGCTGTCTAATGCATGAAGCAAATGAGACTGTTCTGTGTAATAAAAGCCTATTGATTAGGTCCTTACCCAGTGATTAGCCCTAGGCACCTTCAGACCATCTATGGGTGGAAAACCAGACAGGCAGTGGAAGGGACACAGGTTTAAAAACGAGATGAATACTTAGTGGTAATCTACTGTTAGGGGAACAATTGATCTACTCTTTGGCCCGATTTCAAGGTTATGTGAGCATGTTGGCGAGCAAGAGAACCAAACAGCCTCATGTTGCATAAGCAATAGAAAGCCAATTGTACACAATGCAAAAGGTCACTGGTGGTTTATGTTTTCTTGGGGTCAATCATTTTTATGGTTGTTAAAGGCTTGCATTAATGCAAGATAGGAATGAATAATTCTGAAAAAATACAAAGAGGTACAGTTAGAATGCACAAATCACAACACTACTGCATATTTTTAAAGGTTGAATATGTAACATTTTCATTAAAAAAAATATTTTTAAAAATAATACAGAGGGGTGTAGAATGAGAGGACAGTGTTTCCTTTAGAAGTTATATTTGAAATAAGATACGATAAAATATGAATTTTTATGGGCACCACGGTGGCATTATGTTTACAGCTACCAGCCAACAGCGAGTACTATTGCTAGTACTGTGGAAAATGGCGGAGTCAAGCAGCTGCTTCAGAGCCCGGGAGATTTCATTATCCTTCTCAGAAAAGGAGCAACCAGAAGATCAAAAACCAGAGTGAGTTTAGGTGAAGCTACAATATTGACCCAAATAAAAAATGTCACTGTTGTTGCAACTACAACATCCACACACTAAATGTTGCTATGGTGTTTGTGATCCATATCCAACCTAATACAACATTGCAAATAAATTTGATGAAATTAAGTTTTACATCATGTACTTTATTATTTGTGCATGGACCAACTCTAGTCATCATGAATACCTCTGTTTGTTACAGTATAATATTGGTTTGAGCAAAGTTTACTCCTTAAAGGTGGTAAAGAGGATTTTGTAGCAAATTTAGATGTCAAATTTACTTTAAAATAATTTTATCAACTTGTAGGGGTCTTGTACTTATGGTTTCCAAAAGAAAAAGTTATAATATTAATAAATTACAGACCTGGTGGGGCTTGAAATAAAGTAGCCAATAGATAACAAACCCGTTTGTTATCTATTGGCTACTAGATTGTCAATCACACTTCTTACGTACATACTACGTACTACATAGTTTGCGTAAGCCTCAGGGCTGGTTAAAACTGCACGTAGAAGGGGCGCGAAACAAAGACCACTTCTATTCAGTGCCCTTGTTAACCTATGGTGTTGTTCACACCAGACACAGAGCACAACGAAGCGGTGCGGTGTGGCGATCATTTTGGAATTTGGTCTATTTTTGCGCGCACACACAGGACAATGAAGTGGCCTGACTACGTTGAAGGGGGTGGAGTTTTTGGGTGTGTAAACACAAATGGGGAAAGTGTGAGAGAGAGGGGAGTTGGAGACAAGCCAAGATGAACGATGTCAAATTAAAAGCAGGAGTAACTAAAACAAGCTCTCTTCAATTAATTTTTTATGTTATTTACTTACCCATGCTGAAAAAATAGCTCTGGATGAACAGAGAAGCAGAAACTCTTGCTCAGAGAAAGATGTGTCAGGTGTGAACAGGGGAAAAGCTGAGCGTCCAGTATGAACCAGGTGTCAGGCTTCTCAGTGATTATCCACGCCCCGGCACTGCTGCTACTAGCATTTCAACACTAGCAGCACTTGTACTGAGTACCAATAAACAGCCTTTTACCATTGATGACTCCAAGATGTTTGAAGAAACAAAGTTGTAGTAGTTCTAGAAAAAACTCCAGCGATGCTGATAGTAAACAAACAAGGGGCTCCTACGCAAATTCACGATTCACTGAGGCGTTTCTGCCATTGAGGGAGGGAGGGCTAAAACGTTTGCGCACTATTAAAAAATGACAAACATTTTATATCTAAAAAACATCAGGAAACACTGATTAACAGACCTTTCAATCTGTCTGCATTAAAATTCGGGTGGTTCCGGCTCGTTCCGTGAAGCAGCTTGTTTATATTCTTTATTTGAATTTTCTGGACTCAGATTAGCTAACAAACAAGCCTATGAGAGCAATGTATACTGTTTCCTGCCCCGCTGCGCATGGCAACGTCAGACGTCATGTCTTCCTGTTTGCTACGTCTTATGCTAACAGCTTTTAGCAGCAGCACGCTAGGCGTGGTTTCAACTGCGGGAGCTGCCAAATACTAACAAACAAAGGACTTGTGACGAAACAGATACCGGCCGTTCGGACTCGGGAGAACTCAGGTGTTATCACCACCTGCCTAGCTATGAAGGTAGGAACACCTGTGGAGGTAAAATATTCAACAGAAACCTCAGAAAAAACATTTTTAATGTAAGGGCCTCGTTAACAAAATCTGCCTATTTGAGCTGTCTTTTTTTTTTTACCCGCTTGCTCCTCCTCAGGGTCACAGTGAGCTTCTGTCTATCTCCAGCAGTCATAGGCCTAGAGGTGGGGTTACACCAGAAAAGGTTGCCAGTCCATCACAGGGCCACATTGACTGCCAGCTACACCTATGGACATTTTAGGCAACAGTGCTACCAACTGCACCACCATGCAGCTCTAATCTGCCTGTTTACTTAATATATATTTTTTAATAACATAGATTGTTATATGTTTGTTACTTCAAGTTTATGAAAAAGACTTCTGTTATTTATACTATTTTAACACTTATCTGTAAATTGATAATTTTTTTAGTTTTTGAAAAGATGAGAATCAGGAATTTTCATATAAATGCTGAAATACCCACATCATATACACATACAGGTATGTTGTGAGAATGTTCACAATCATGACTGTTTAAAATACAAAGAAAGAATATTCTTAACTCTTAAAAAAAACTATTGTTTTTTTTCTGTGATTTTGTTTATACTTTCCTCTCGCTTATGAACATTTTCATCACTCAATCAAATTAATTGGGAACAGTGGCTGTGGAATGTGAGAGATGTGTGCATACTTCATCCAGTAAAGGTGCCTGCTCCAATTGGAAAGATTCTGGCCATATTATGGAGGGAGGCCTGAGGTTCCTGGCTGGCTCACTCAGTTTGGCCATTAAACAGGGTCCCTTGCTTGGGGACTCCAATCAGAAACAATGTCCAGAGGGATGCTATGAAAGTGAAAAATATTATGGAAAGACACGTTAGTCATTTTGAAGGCAGAGAGAAGTTTAGTTAGACAAATTAAATCGTCTGACTTTAAAAATCTGTCCACTGTGGCGGTAGTGTTACCATCAGATGGGGGAAGTCTGGTGGTGTAATCAGGGCAAGCGGCATAGTACTCTCTGACATCTTGGTACAGTGTAGGCCACCAGAAGGTTTGATGTAAGAAAGAGATGGTTCAATGATCTCTGGGCTGGGAAAAGAACTTGCCAGTGTGGGCCCAATGGATGACATCAACTCTGGTGGAAAATGGTACAAACAGCCTATTAGGGAGGAAAGTAGCAGGGTCCAGTTCAGAGACTTGAGCTTTATTAACCATAGACTCAATCTCCCAGGTCCAAAGGGTCCAAAAAACAGGTGGTATTACAGTTCCAGGTGCTGTCAAAGACTCATAAGAGAATTGTTGAGACAAGGCATCAGGTTTAACATTTTTAGAACCAGATCAATAGGTGATAGGGAAATTAAATTGTAAAAAAACAGAGACCAGTGGGCTTGTCAGGAGTTGAGTTTTCTTCGTGGAATGGAGGTAGCCCTCTATAGCCAATGTACAAATTTTTGGGGTCATTTCTAATCCATTCTCTTTAAAAAATATCCCAAGAAGGAGACTGATGTAGAGTGAAACTCACATTTTTCATGTTTAACAAATATCTGGTTTATAATAAATCTTTGGAGGACTCGTCTGATATGGGTCTGGTGCAGAGGTGTCAAAAGTAGAAGTAGAAAGTAAAAAAAAGCACAAATCCTGCAGAAATCCTGCCATGTTTTTGGATCTGCCTGTACATCTAGAACAGGTGTTTTCACCAACTAGCTCATCTACCTGGTAAAGGAGCTGTGCTAATTGAATTCAGCTGGTTTATTGATAGTTGGAATAGCTCCTGGACTGGATTTCTACTTTCTACTTCTACTTCTGACACCTCTGGTCTGGTGCTGTTCAGAGAATTGGTATAATGATATCACCCAAATAAACAAACACGAAGATATTCGAGAAGTCTCAGAGGACATCATTCACAAGAGCTTGGAAGATGGCAGGAGCAATGATCAAAACAAATAGCATGAACAGATCATCAAAATTACATAAAGGTGTTGAAGGTCTGCTAAATGCCATCGTCCACTCATTTCCCTGTCTCATACCGATCAGACAATGAGCAGCTTAGTAAAAAACTAGGCACTATGAAGGGACTTGAAGGATGAGCGAATCAGGGGAAGAGGGTACGTATCACCTTCGCCGGGAAGTTTTGGCCAGGGTTTGTTATTTTGTTTGTTGGTCTGTTAGCAAAATAACTCAAAAACCAATAGTTAAATGGCTCCACTTGTACCTGTACTTGTATAGCACTTTTCAAGTCAACCAACACAAAGTGCTTAACACTATAAATTGTCATTAACCCATTCACACACATACTCATGTTTGATGGTGGTAAACCACACACAAATTGTGCTGAATTGACACCTTAATGTGGTGGAGGGGTTTGAGTACCCCGATGATCCTGTGGGCTATGTTGTCTGGGTGCCTATGGCAAATTGGCCTCAGGTGAGGGGTCAGATTAAGAGCAGTTCAAATACCTTTATGACACTCCAAAACAACAGGCAGATAATTTGCCCAGAATAGAGAGACTAGGACATCCCCCCTGAGCTCACCAGCAAGTGCCTGGTGATCAAGTCTTGGTTCCTGCGGCTCAGCTGGGCTCGACTCGAAAAGACTACAGGAATCCACATCCATGTGGACCCACCGTCTGCAGGGAGGAAAATCAAGGTTGGGTGCAAAGAGAGTCAGGTGGCAGATAAAGGTGAGTGCCTTTGGGTGCGGCTCCCCAGCGGCATAAACTGATTCTTGGAATGCGGAACATCACTTTGCTGTCAGGAAAGGAGCTGGGGAGCTGGTGAGTGAGGTTGAGAGGTACCAACTAGATATAGTTGAGCTCACCTCTACTCATTGCTTAGGCTCTGAAACTCAACTCCTGGAGAAGGCCTGGATTCTCTCCCACTCTGGAGTGGCCCTGGGGAAGAGACATCGGGTAGGTGTGGGGATACTCACATGTTCCCAGCCGTGCACCTTAGTGTTGGAGTTCTCCCCAGTGGCTCTTGGCCATACATGTCAACTCTCCCGATTTTCCCGGGAGACTCCCAAATTTGAGTGCCACTCCCGAAAATCACCCAGAGCCAACTTTCTCCCGACTGCTGACACTTTCCGCAGTCCGTTGTTTCCGAGCGGCTATTTATAGCAATAACACCTGAAGGAGTGTCTTACAAACACAAATTACATGCTGCAAACAGTCCCACCCTGCTTCAACACAACTATCAAACCCCCGCCACCCCTTCCCCCCGCTCCGCACCTCAACCATGGTCTCCCTAATTCTCCATAAATGTCTCCCTAATTCTGAGTTCTCAAGGTTGACATGTATGCTCTTGCCTCTTCGTGGCTTAGAGTTGCGGAATGGATGGCTCTGACTGTTGTCTTTATGCACCAAATAGCAGCTCAGAATATCCAGCTATAGTTTCTGGATGTTGTACTGAAGGGGGTGCCATCTGTTGTTCTTCTGGGGGACTTCAATGCCCATGTGGACAACAATGGACTTACCTGGAGAGGGGGTAATTGGGAGAACAGCCTCCCCAATCAGAATCTGAGCAGCGTTTTGTTACTAAATTTCTATGCTTCTGTGCTGTACTGTGACAGTACAGGTTGGCCCTATTGCAGAACTGGATAACCCTGGGTACTAAATGCGGTAGCACAAACAGGTGCCCCTCCGGGCATATGGTGGGTGGGTGGCTGAAAGGTTTGGAGGCTGTTGTTTACTTCCTCTTCCAGTGCTAGGTTTTGCAACAGGTTTGTATCACACAAGACCTTCCATAAATGTTAGTGATAACATCAAGCTACAGAAATGCTATGTTTATGGAAAGAATATGTTCTGCAATCACTGATCCATCCTACTGACATACTGTCTTTGCCTTTGGGCAGCTGGGAGACACAGCAGTCTGACTTACTGACAAAAAAGTTTTCTAGAACTAATTTTACAACTAACTTGTGGCATAATGTAAAATATTTACTTTACACATCAGTGGTTATTGTTGAGTACCTAGTTAAAAAAGCAGAGCCTCATGGTGCGTTCACACCGGCCCAACCGTCAACGTCAGAAGCGGCAAGTTTACATGTAAAGTCTATGGTGGAGTGCGTCAGACAGACGTCAATGGCTCTGCGGCGCTTTGTGAGCGTTACAAGTGTCAACTTTTCAAGCTTTTTGACCGTTTCAGGAGTTGACGCTTGAAACGCTTGAAAAGCTTGAAACGCAGAAAGTTCAGCAAGCTGAACTTTTGATGCTCTTAACGCTCTTGAAGTGGCATGTCAACCAATCAGAGCGTACCTGAATGAAGCAGGAAGTCTTTAAACAGGGAGCGAGACAGATGGCAGTAGCGCTGGAAGCAAACCTCATCCATATGTAGCTCCTGGAGCAAATGGTTTAACTCCTCAAACTCAGAACGCATCTGAAGAATGGGGTGCATCCACAAACGGAGTAAATAAAGCCAAGCTGCTCTCTCTATATGATCCGCCATAGCTCAGAACATATAACAAAGGAAGCCCCGTCTACGCGCTCTTTTTAACGGTCAAGCGTTACAAGCTTCAACGCCTATACGCTCTGACTGGCAGGCGTTACAAGCGTCAACTTTCAAGCGTCAAACTTGGAGTGTTATTAACGTTGCTTGACGCTGACAAAGTGGCCGGTGTGAACGCACCATCAGAGTTCCACTTACTACTGCTTGTAATGTGTGAAAAGCAATAGTATATTTAATGACAAATTTTATTCCTAATTTAATAGAGAACAAATTTTGGGCAGATTCTCTCTCTGGGAAAAGAGGTTCAAAGATACCTGTACCTCAAATGTACGTGTGTATATCATTTCTTTAGACAAATTCTTTAAGGAGTCATAAACTGAAATTTGCATTTTTCCACATAAAAATGTTAATATGATTTTACACTGGATGGAATACCAATTTTTAAAAGTGGAGCATTTGTTCATCCCGGGCTTTCTAAACCAGCTGACACGCACCCCATGTGCATGCACAAGTAAACACAAGATCTCAATTTCTACCCCGTCTTGACGTCAATCATAACTCACTGTTGTCTGAAGCTCCCCATCGAGTCCTGCTGGCATAGGCCTCTGGCACAGTGTTTGTCTGCCTCCCCTATATGTTCTAAGACACTCCCCAAGTCTGCGGTGTTCCGTTTTCTTTTACCAGGACAAAAAGAGTTATCCATCATCTCCGTGTCATGCAAGTTCTTTATGGCCAACTTTTGTTAGTTTGATCAGAGTTTTATGAAGTAACGGGCTGTGCTAGCTGTTGTAAAGCGGACACTAGGCTAACCGGCAGAGCTAACGTAATGTTTCTGCACGGTCTAAGACAATCCACAAGTCTGCTGTGTTTCGTTTTCTTTTAACTGGACAAAAAAAAGAATAATCCCTCTTCTCCATGTCGGTGCAGATTCTTTACGGCTGACTTTTCGTAGTTGGACCAGAGTTATATGAAGTCATGGCCTGTGCTCGAAGCTAATCGGCAAAGTTAACACTGTTTCTGCACAGCCACATGCTCGATTAAGCTTGCTACAAGAGTTTTTCATGAGATGCAACAAAGTACTTAAAATCAATCATAACTCAACATTGTCTGAAATCACGGATGATCAGATGTTGCTCTCTCCATTGCTCTGTGTCTGAGCAAAACAGCCTCTCTCACTCCCATTCCAGCATCCAATCATTAATTCAAATTCACGTTCTGACATAAGCTTCTGTCAGCCTCCGTGGTATAGCTTACACCCAAACCGACCCAGCCTTGGTCACCAATCGCACTCCTGACCAGAACTACCGAGCTGCATCCGTCCACTCTGAACCAGCCTCCCTCTAGTAGCACCTACTGCAAGCCAGCCGCTACTCGACCCTGCTGAGAACCAGCCGACTCATGCTTGCCCAGGGGTGGATCACGCCACCCCTAGGGGGCTCTTCACCACTGAGCTCCGCTGACACAGACAATAAGAGACTTTCAAATGGTTAAGATTTGGTCTTAATAATCTATTGTAGGACGGTTAGCGCCATGTTGGAAATGCTCCGAGCCTATGGTGCTAACCCCCTCCTTCCTGCCACCGATCAACGTGCCCCGATTTGCATTATTACAATGACCCTCCACTACAGCTAAAATATCGCAAGTATTCTTGCGAGACAATAATCCATTCATCCATCACACGTCGAAGTGTCCTTGGGCAAGACACTGAACCCTGATTTAAATATCGGGTTGCGTGACTGGGTAAATGTAAAACTTGGAGTGTGAAAGCGCTTTGAGTTGTCTGAATGACTAGAAAAGCAATATACAAATACAGGACATTTACCATTTAACCCAATCCACTAGCCAAGAGCCCACAGTATCACAACAGCAGCCAGGTCCCCACACGCCCCCCCACCAACTGAGGTAGGTAGCTAGACCCACGCCAGGGCAGCCGGCAGCATCCCCCAGAGCACCTGGAGACAGCGCCCACCCCACAGCCACATCCAGTCGGCGTGGATCCTGCCGTGTGTTCGACAAATTCTTGGAAGTAGACCAGATCTGTGCCCACATCTGATCTCTGTGTGTACAGTCATTGGCCCATTTGCCTTCAGAACTGGCATGACATAGATTCAACAAGGTACTGGAAATATTCCTCAGAGATTTTGGTCCATATTGACATGATACCATCACACAGTTGCTGCAGATTTGTCGGCTGCACATCCATGATGCAAATTTCCCATTCCACCACATCTCAAAGGTTCTCTATTGGATTGAGGTCTGGTGACTGTGGAGGCCATTTGAGTACAGTGAACTCATTGTCATGTTCATGAAACCAGTCTGAGATGATTCTTTCATGAAGCTTTATGAAATGGTGCATTATCCTGTTGGAAGTAGCCATCAGTAGATGGTACACTGTGATCATAAAGGGATGCACATGATCAACCACAATACGCAGGTAGGCTGTGGCGTTGCAACGATGGTCAATTGGTACTAAGGGACCTTAAGTGTGCCAAGAAAATGTCCCCCACACCATTACATCCCCATCAACAGCCTGAACCATTGATACAAGGCAGGATGGATCATGCTTTCATGTTGTTGATGCCAAATTCTGACCCTACCATCTGAATGTTGCAGCAGAAATTGAGACTCATCTGACCAAGAAACCTCTATTGTCCAATTTTGAGCCTGTGTGAATTGTAGCCTCATTTTGCTGTTCTTAACTGACAAGAGTGGTACCCGGTGTGGTCTTCTGCTGCTGTAGCCCATCTGCCTCAAGGTTTGACGTGTTGTGTGTTCCAAGATGCTCTTCTGCATACCTCCGATGTAAAGAGTGGTTATTTGAGTTACTGTTGCCTTTCTATCAGTTCGAACCAGTCTGGTCATTTCCCTCTGTCCTCTGGCATCAACAAGACATTTTCACCCACAGAACTGCTGCTCACTGGATATTTTTCCCTTTTTTGGACCATTCTCTGTAAACCCTAGAGATGGTTGTGTTTGAAACTCCCAGTAGATCAGCAGTTTTTGAAATACTCAGACAAGCTTGTCTGGCACCAACAACCACGCTACATTCAAAGTTACTTCAATCACCTTTCTTCCCCATCCTGATGCTGGTTTGAACTGCAGCAGATTGTCTTGACCATGTCTACATGCCTAAATGTATTGAGTTTCTGCCATGTGATTGGCTGATTAGAAATTTGCGTTAACGAGCAGTTGGACAAGTGTGCCTTATAAAGTGGCCAGTGAGTGTATATACATACAGTGGGGCAAATAAGTATTTAGTCAGCCACCAATTGTGTAAGTTCTCCCACTTAAAAAGATCAGAGAGGCCTGTAATTTTCATCATAGGTATACCTCAACTATGAGAGACAAAATGAGGAAAAAAAATCCAGAAAATCACATTGTCTGATTTTTAAAGAATTTATTTGCAAATTATGGTGGAAAATAAGTATTTGGTCAATAACAAAAGTTAATCTCAATACTTTGTTATATAGCCTTTGTTGGCAATGACAGAGGTCAAACGTTTTCTGTAAGTCTTCACAAGGTTTTCACACACTGTTGCTGGTATTTTGGCCCATTCCTCCATGCAGATCTCCTCTAGAGCAGTGATGTTCTGGGGCTGACGCTGGGCAACACGGACTTTCAACTCCCTCCAGAGATTTTCTATGGGGTTGAGATCTGGAGACTGGCTAGGCCACTCCAGGACCTTGAAATGCTTCTTACGAAGCCACTCCTTCGTTGCCCGGGCGGTGTGTTTGGGATCATTGTCATGCTGAAAGACCCAGCCACGTCTCATTTTCAATGCCCTTGCTGATGGAAGGAGGTTTTCACTCAAAATCTTATGATACATGGCCCCATTCATTCTTTCCTTTACACGGATCAGTCGTCCTGGTCCCCTTGCAGAAAAACAGCCCCAAAGCATGATGTTTCCACCCCCATGCTTTACAGTAGGTATGGTGTTCTTTGGATCCAACTCAGCATTCTTTCCCCTCCAAACACGACAAGTTGAGTTTCTACCAAAAAGTTCTATTTTGGTTTCATCTGACCATATGATGTTCTCCCAATCCTCTTCTGGATCATCCAAATGCTCTCTAGCAAACCGCAGACGGGCCTGGACGTGTCCTGGCTTCAGCAGGGGGACACGTCTGGCACTGCAGGATTTGAGTCCCTGGCGGCGTAGTGTGTTACTGATGGTAGCCTTTGTTACTTTGGTCCCAGCTCTCTGCAGGTCATTCACTAGGTCCCTCCGTGTGGTTCTGGGATTTTTGCTCACCGTTCTTGTGATCATTTTGACCCCACGGGGTGAGATCTTGCGTGGAGCCCCAGATCGAGGGAGATCAGTGGTCTTGTATGTCTTCCATTTTCTAATAATTGCTCCCACAGTTGATTTCTTCACACCAAGCTGCTTACCTATTGCAGATTCAGTCTTCCCAGCCTGGTGAAGGTCTACAATTTTGTTTCTGGTGTCCTTTGACAGCTCTTTGGTCTTGGCCATAGTGGAGTTTGGAGCGTGACTGTTTGAGGTTGTGGACAGGTGTCTTTTATACTGATAACAAGTTCACACAGGTGCCATTAATACAGGTAACGAGTGGAGGACCGAGGAGCCTCTTAAAGAAGTTACAGGTCTGTGAAAGCCAGAAATCTTACTTGTTTGTAGGTGACCAAATACTTATTTTCCACCATAATTTGCAAATAAATTCTTTAAAAATCAGACAATGTGATTTTCTGGATTTTTTTTCCTCATTTTGTCTCTTATAGTTGAGGTATACCTATGATGAAAATTACAGGCCTCTCTGATCTTTTTAAGTGGGAGAACTTACACAATTGGTGGCTGACTAAATACTTTTTTGCCCCACTGTATGGGTTTCTGTGAGTCTGTATGCATATGCGATGTGCATACACTTTGCACTTTAATATCTGAACAGTCTGGATGTTAAGGTACTTTTAACATGAACATATTAATACTTTTAATCTCTCCCTGTTGCTATTCTGCTGCAATCTTTTTGTTTTTACTGTACTGTACTGTATTGTTTTGTACTTAATGTGGTCAGCTTTGGCCTGCCGAGGGATTGAAGATGGAAATTAGCTCTGACTGTAATCTTGCATAGGCATTCATTGATATATTGTCCCTTTTATAACTAAACACAAAAAACAACTCAATTGCAAGATTATAATAAGTGTTGAAGGAAGCTCTTACTACATCCCTTCATTGTCAGATACAAAAAATGAAAGGTGCATAGCAGTGATATGACCTAATTCAATCCCATCTGTATAATCAGATGAGTGAAAGAAGGAAGTAAGATGATCTAAAAAAAACCCAAGAAGATAAATACCAATTGGGGTCTAAAAATTATGATAACAGAAATTTTTACCACAATTTGTATTACTATTTAGCGAAAAAATAAAAATACATTGGGTTTGTGTTTTCATAGAAAAACACAAAGCAAGGTTTGATTCACTTTACTTGCATTTCAGCTGAGTACTTACACTTTCCTAAAGTTCAGTTACACTGCAATTTGGAATTGTATTTTTCTCTTCATCGTGTGTTAGAGTTCCATGTTACTTTTTCAAAATAACAATTTATATGCATTATTTTGTACAGAAGCAATTTCAACATTAGTTACATTATATTTTTGCAACCAGAAATAAAACATACCTCTTTAACTGCATGCTATATCTCTTCAGAAGGAGATGCACTCTCCCACACTAAAAATCTGGGTCATAATCAGCTGTCTCAGTCTACAAAAAACTACTTTCATTTACTTAAATTGCTCCTGTAAATTCAAAACTAAACTAATAAAATTAAGTTAAACTTTTGGTACATGACTTCCCATTTCTGCCCAAGAAATTTCTAAATTTTAATCAATGGGTCACCGAGTTCACAGAAAGTATGACGGAGCTGTTTGCAAACTAAGCTGCGGTTGTGACGTGGTTTGTTTCATAAAGGCTATGGGAACTGTCCAGTGCTGAAAATCAATCCAATCCTGCAGGGAAAAATCGACAGCAGGGACTAAGAGAGGGGAAAGCTGAATACTACCCTGATCTTTAAAGTCTGTTTTTCTTTTTTACCCCTCTGTTTACAGTGAACTATATCACCAGAATTTAGTAATAATATTATTATATCATTATTGATTGTGTTTTCTGAGTGATATAAAAAAAATAAGATGGCAGCTACATGCAATACAAAATGATAAGAGGAAAAAAAACATTCAAACTTAATTTTTTCTCAAACCTTTTAAGAAGTATTAAATAAATGTTTTAACTTTTACGTTTTAGTATTTCATGTCAGCAAATTAAAATAATAAGTTAAAATTCTAAACACTTACCTTTATGTTACTGTAGGCTGAATCGCTTGAATACTAAGAGTAGTTTCATCCTCATGAAAAAAAACATTTAAGTGTGTTTTCCTGTCGCTGCTTCCTTTGCATAAGCATCACAACATTTTTTTCACAAATCCACTACCACATTTTTCATTTAAAAACATATAGATGTCTCCACAATGAGCTTTCTCCTTTCATAGTCACTAAAATGAGTTGTTCCTTCCTTCCTGCCTGGTTGGTTGTGTATTTCTGCTGATCGCTGTTGGATGTGTGTGTGTGTGTGTGTGTGTGTGTGTGTGTGTGTGTGTGTGTGTGCGTGTGTGTGTGTGTGCGTGTGTGTGTGTGTTTGTGAGCAAGTGTGTGGGAGAGAGGGAGAGAGCTCTGATTATGTGTCTATTTATATGTGCTATTGTTTTCTCTCGAGAGTAAAGATGTGCAGTATATATATTTTAGATTTTAGCCAACTCAGGAAGATTTCTATCTCAGTTTTAATTCAAACTGAATCTGTCCCTTAGCCACATGGTAAAAAGTTGTAAAACTAAGCACACTGCCTTGGCTGATCCATTTTAACCTCATAATGTCATTCTTTTTTTTAATTTTTCTCTGCTTTTTATATTTATTATAAAATGTATATATTATCATTGGACTTTCTTGATATTCACAAAAATTGTACAATTTCCATGTGATTTTTTGTTTGTTTGTTTGTTTGAAGTCCATTAAAACTGATTAATTCAGGTCACTGGTGATCCAGGATTTTTTATTGAGGAAACACGTCACTGTTCTGGTGGGGATCATGTTATCCACACAGAAGTTAAAATAATCAGTCACACATTCAGTCATAGCATTGATGTTCACAGAGTGCATCCCAGTCTGTAGTATGGGATTACAACCCTGCTCTTGGCAAGGCAAATCATAATCTTGTTTGTCGCTGCTCAGTGTATAAACGTATTGTTCAGAGGCAACCTGTGATCAAGAGAACTGTGAGGAGGTGGTGAAGAAACTCTTCAAGGATGTTTTGAGGCTAGAGCCCTGATATTTGCACAAAACAAGTCCAGTATTTTGTTTTCTCTGGTGGAACAGCTGACAAACTGTTGAAATGTTGGCAGTGTAGAAGAAAGAAAGGCATGATTAAAATCTCCAGATATTGCCACAAATGCATTTGGGTGTTGTGTTTGTAGCTTAGCAACAGTTGGGCCAGTATGACGTCACATGCAGACTTGGCATTAGTTGATGGTGGAATGTAAACTGCTACTAAAAGAACACTGCTGAAATCCCTCTGTCGATAATATAGACAAAAACCAACAGCTAAGAGTTTAAAGAGGCCATTTCACACAAATTTCAGGACTTTGTGGTTATTTCTGAAGTATTAACCTGTAATATGAAACATTTTATATCTAAAAACGTTAAGAAACACTGATTAACAGACCTTTCAATCCGTCTGCGTCAAAATTCGTCTGGTTTCGTCAGGCTTTTTTTCAGGCAAATTCAAATTTGCTGGACTCTGATTGGCTAACAAACTAGCCTATGAGAGCAAGGTATACTGTTTCCTGTTTGCTACGTTATGCTACAGCTTTTAGCCAGCAGCATGCTAGGCGTGGTTTCAACTGCGGGAGCTGCCGAATGCTAAAGAGCAAAGGTGTGATGAAACAGATACAGGCCATTCGAACTCGGGTTTTATCACCACCTGCGTAGTTTGAGAGATAAAAGCTGAAAGAGAAGTTGTTGACCTGTTTTCACACCCACTATGAAGGTAAGAACACCTGTGGAGCTAAAATATTCAACAGAAACCTCAGAAAAAACGTTTTTAATGGAATTACCGCTTTAAAGATAAATAGACAGTGTTAGACAAAGAACACAAACAAGATATGAGATACATTAGCAGCATAGTAAATGTCTTATTGGTGGTTTGAAGTCAGGTCAGTACAGGTGAATTAGTTATTTTTATGATAACATAACTTATCTCTTCATTAGGGGTTTTAATATCTTTATTCAACATGGTGACTTTCTGCAGGAAAAACAGGTTTTGTGTGTCTTGTGGTTTTGGAGTACAGTGATTCACAGAGCAGCTATTCTAAAATTTTTAGAACACACCCTGTCTCTCCATGTGGTTAATTTTAATAATCATAATTTTACAAGACAACAGGTGGGTGATGCAGTGTGTAGGGAGGCTTTGGGGTTCAGTTATACTGAGCATATCAGAGAACAGGAGTAACAAGTAAACTAGTAAATTGATAATTGTGCTGAGAATACTTAGCAGTCAAACCTTTTATATTATCATTATTATTATTACCTCCGCCAAAGAAGTAATGTTTTCATCTGGGTTGGTCTGTCTCTCTGTCTGTTAGCAGAATAACTCAAAAACTTATGGATGATCAGAAATGACTCAAGGAACAATCAGTTAGATTTTGGGGGTGATCCGGATTAACGTCTGGATTCAGGAATTTTTTTTAAGGAGACAGAAATAGTACTTTCTACAATATGTCCACTTGGCGGAGGTCTGCACTCTTTGAGTGCCTTTCCAGTTATTATTATTATTATTTTTGTTTACAGTTTGTAAAAATTTTTGTAATCTGTGAGGAGGCAGTACTTGCACTTGAAAACACCCCAAGACAAAATCTGTAACACAAAAAAAATCATCTAAATTACAGGAAAAATACATGCGTTAAAAGAGCTTGAGGATGATTGACTAATTTCGTAACCGTACAGTAAATATCAAAGACTGACTGGTAAAACTCTCAAATTAGCGTGATTACACAATTCTGAATAAGACCAAGGAAAGTCTGTCCTTACTGCCAACACAGACATCTGTCTATAAATACAGTGGTGATCCAGGTGGCAGTGAGATACTGATACCCATTAGTGGCATATTTTGCCGGAGTCACTCCAGGATCACAAACAACACTTCTCCTAATATCCACTGAAAACTTCACCAAGGAGGTCAGTGATGGAACATCACCACTGTAATATGATTTTATTAACTTCCCCTGTTAGTTCTTTTTATATTTGATGAGCAGCTATTTTCTGTAGTGCTGACCATCTCAGTGGGACCAGTTTGATCCAGTTTGATGACTCTCCTCGAATACCATGAGAACCAGTTTACTTAGAAACAGGCGGCTGGCTCATTTTTCATTTTCAGAGCTGATCTAGGTCAATACGCTTTTAGAAAACAGGCCAACAGGGCTGGGACGGGGTAGCAAAATAACACAAGCATCTTTCTGCATATTGCAGCACAAATTACTTATTTTGGTGTGTAATCATATAAAGTTGTAAAAGGTTTCATAAACAACTAAAAAATTAACTTTGTAGAGTTATAGCAGTTTCCAAGATAACTTTTTTACAGTCAGAGAAACAAACCAGTAATAATGTAATGGGAATTTCTTCTTTTTTATCATAGGGAAGTAAATTTTCCACATTTGAACCATCCTTGAGGAGCAGTGGGCTCCTATATGTGCAGTGCCTGGGGACAATATATTTCAAAATAGACACTCCAGCATGTGACCTGCAGGAGCTTGAGATCAAACAGCTTTTCTCCTGATTAGTGAATAAACTTTCTCCCTATTTGGCCATCGGGAGCTGTGCTTTGGTTCGCCCTGATCATGGAACAGTGGATCAGGTCTTTGCCATCATGGAGTTACTGAGGGGGTCATGGGAATGAGTTTTGTGGACTTGCATGAGGAAGCTTACAACTGGGTACCCTGGGCGTTTTGTGGGGGGTGCTGTGAGAGTACTGGGTCCCAGGCCCACTTCTATGATCTGTCCAGTCCTTGTACATCCAAAACAAGAGCTTTGTCCTCATTCTCAGCAGTAAATAAAGCTTTTTCCCTCTGCAGGTTGGACTTTGCCATCGATGCCCCTTGTCGCCAATCTTGTTTGTGATGTTCATGGACAAGATCTCAAAGCGTAGCCATG
>SSNP01000081.1:93858-116173 GCA_006937955.1 Pachypanchax playfairii
TGTGTGTGTGTGTGTGTGTGTGTGTGTGTGTGTGTGTGTGTGTGTGTGCGTGTGTGTGTGTGTGCGTGTGTGTGTGTGTTTGTGAGCAAGTGTGTGGGAGAGAGGGAGAGAGCTCTGATTATGTGTCTATTTATATGTGCTATTGTTTTCTCTCGAGAGTAAAGATGTGCAGTATATATATTTTAGATTTTAGCCAACTCAGGAAGATTTCTATCTCAGTTTTAATTCAAACTGAATCTGTCCCTTAGCCACATGGTAAAAAGTTGTAAAACTAAGCACACTGCCTTGGCTGATCCATTTTAACCTCATAATGTCATTCTTTTTTTTAATTTTTCTCTGCTTTTTATATTTATTATAAAATGTATATATTATCATTGGACTTTCTTGATATTCACAAAAATTGTACAATTTCCATGTGATTTTTTGTTTGTTTGTTTGTTTGAAGTCCATTAAAACTGATTAATTCAGGTCACTGGTGATCCAGGATTTTTTATTGAGGAAACACGTCACTGTTCTGGTGGGGATCATGTTATCCACACAGAAGTTAAAATAATCAGTCACACATTCAGTCATAGCATTGATGTTCACAGAGTGCATCCCAGTCTGTAGTATGGGATTACAACCCTGCTCTTGGCAAGGCAAATCATAATCTTGTTTGTCGCTGCTCAGTGTATAAACGTATTGTTCAGAGGCAACCTGTGATCAAGAGAACTGTGAGGAGGTGGTGAAGAAACTCTTCAAGGATGTTTTGAGGCTAGAGCCCTGATATTTGCACAAAACAAGTCCAGTATTTTGTTTTCTCTGGTGGAACAGCTGACAAACTGTTGAAATGTTGGCAGTGTAGAAGAAAGAAAGGCATGATTAAAATCTCCAGATATTGCCACAAATGCATTTGGGTGTTGTGTTTGTAGCTTAGCAACAGTTGGGCCAGTATGACGTCACATGCAGACTTGGCATTAGTTGATGGTGGAATGTAAACTGCTACTAAAAGAACACTGCTGAAATCCCTCTGTCGATAATATAGACAAAAACCAACAGCTAAGAGTTTAAAGAGGCCATTTCACACAAATTTCAGGACTTTGTGGTTATTTCTGAAGTATTAACCTGTAATATGAAACATTTTATATCTAAAAACGTTAAGAAACACTGATTAACAGACCTTTCAATCCGTCTGCGTCAAAATTCGTCTGGTTTCGTCAGGCTTTTTTTCAGGCAAATTCAAATTTGCTGGACTCTGATTGGCTAACAAACTAGCCTATGAGAGCAAGGTATACTGTTTCCTGTTTGCTACGTTATGCTACAGCTTTTAGCCAGCAGCATGCTAGGCGTGGTTTCAACTGCGGGAGCTGCCGAATGCTAAAGAGCAAAGGTGTGATGAAACAGATACAGGCCATTCGAACTCGGGTTTTATCACCACCTGCGTAGTTTGAGAGATAAAAGCTGAAAGAGAAGTTGTTGACCTGTTTTCACACCCACTATGAAGGTAAGAACACCTGTGGAGCTAAAATATTCAACAGAAACCTCAGAAAAAACGTTTTTAATGGAATTACCGCTTTAAAGATAAATAGACAGTGTTAGACAAAGAACACAAACAAGATATGAGATACATTAGCAGCATAGTAAATGTCTTATTGGTGGTTTGAAGTCAGGTCAGTACAGGTGAATTAGTTATTTTTATGATAACATAACTTATCTCTTCATTAGGGGTTTTAATATCTTTATTCAACATGGTGACTTTCTGCAGGAAAAACAGGTTTTGTGTGTCTTGTGGTTTTGGAGTACAGTGATTCACAGAGCAGCTATTCTAAAATTTTTAGAACACACCCTGTCTCTCCATGTGGTTAATTTTAATAATCATAATTTTACAAGACAACAGGTGGGTGATGCAGTGTGTAGGGAGGCTTTGGGGTTCAGTTATACTGAGCATATCAGAGAACAGGAGTAACAAGTAAACTAGTAAATTGATAATTGTGCTGAGAATACTTAGCAGTCAAACCTTTTATATTATCATTATTATTATTACCTCCGCCAAAGAAGTAATGTTTTCATCTGGGTTGGTCTGTCTCTCTGTCTGTTAGCAGAATAACTCAAAAACTTATGGATGATCAGAAATGACTCAAGGAACAATCAGTTAGATTTTGGGGGTGATCCGGATTAACGTCTGGATTCAGGAATTTTTTTTAAGGAGACAGAAATAGTACTTTCTACAATATGTCCACTTGGCGGAGGTCTGCACTCTTTGAGTGCCTTTCCAGTTATTATTATTATTATTTTTGTTTACAGTTTGTAAAAATTTTTGTAATCTGTGAGGAGGCAGTACTTGCACTTGAAAACACCCCAAGACAAAATCTGTAACACAAAAAAAATCATCTAAATTACAGGAAAAATACATGCGTTAAAAGAGCTTGAGGATGATTGACTAATTTCGTAACCGTACAGTAAATATCAAAGACTGACTGGTAAAACTCTCAAATTAGCGTGATTACACAATTCTGAATAAGACCAAGGAAAGTCTGTCCTTACTGCCAACACAGACATCTGTCTATAAATACAGTGGTGATCCAGGTGGCAGTGAGATACTGATACCCATTAGTGGCATATTTTGCCGGAGTCACTCCAGGATCACAAACAACACTTCTCCTAATATCCACTGAAAACTTCACCAAGGAGGTCAGTGATGGAACATCACCACTGTAATATGATTTTATTAACTTCCCCTGTTAGTTCTTTTTATATTTGATGAGCAGCTATTTTCTGTAGTGCTGACCATCTCAGTGGGACCAGTTTGATCCAGTTTGATGACTCTCCTCGAATACCATGAGAACCAGTTTACTTAGAAACAGGCGGCTGGCTCATTTTTCATTTTCAGAGCTGATCTAGGTCAATACGCTTTTAGAAAACAGGCCAACAGGGCTGGGACGGGGTAGCAAAATAACACAAGCATCTTTCTGCATATTGCAGCACAAATTACTTATTTTGGTGTGTAATCATATAAAGTTGTAAAAGGTTTCATAAACAACTAAAAAATTAACTTTGTAGAGTTATAGCAGTTTCCAAGATAACTTTTTTACAGTCAGAGAAACAAACCAGTAATAATGTAATGGGAATTTCTTCTTTTTTATCATAGGGAAGTAAATTTTCCACATTTGAACCATCCTTGAGGAGCAGTGGGCTCCTATATGTGCAGTGCCTGGGGACAATATATTTCAAAATAGACACTCCAGCATGTGACCTGCAGGAGCTTGAGATCAAACAGCTTTTCTCCTGATTAGTGAATAAACTTTCTCCCTATTTGGCCATCGGGAGCTGTGCTTTGGTTCGCCCTGATCATGGAACAGTGGATCAGGTCTTTGCCATCATGGAGTTACTGAGGGGGTCATGGGAATGAGTTTTGTGGACTTGCATGAGGAAGCTTACAACTGGGTACCCTGGGCGTTTTGTGGGGGGTGCTGTGAGAGTACTGGGTCCCAGGCCCACTTCTATGATCTGTCCAGTCCTTGTACATCCAAAACAAGAGCTTTGTCCTCATTCTCAGCAGTAAATAAAGCTTTTTCCCTCTGCAGGTTGGACTTTGCCATCGATGCCCCTTGTCGCCAATCTTGTTTGTGATGTTCATGGACAAGATCTCAAAGCGTAGCCATGGTGAGGAGGGAGTCTGGTTTGGGAACCTCAGGGTCTTTTTCAGTCTTTTTGTCTATATGGATGTTACACTGAAATCTTGGCTGGCTTATTCAACAAAAAAATAAGTGGGCTAAATGTACTCATTATAATATTTAAATACTGTTAGTTTTGTGATGCACAGGTTTAAATTTTCCGAATGCATTTCCATGGATACTGGCTTAACTTTCTGATTACAGCAGTTTCTGCCAGAGGAGCTGAGTGTAGCAACAGAATGTATATGTCACACTGCAGAGGACAAAAATATCTCTCCTTGTCATTTTATGTGCCAGAACCTTTAATTATACTTCTCTGCCTTGGCTGTGCTTGACAAAATGTTGGTTTAGAAAACTGTAATTAAACAACCCAAACTGGCAACATGCTCTAAAACAAGACACTCATGATACAGGAAACTAACCAGAGCTGACTTCTCAGCAATTGTCTTCGAACAGACACATACTGATTAATGCTTATAAACACAGGGGAACATGCAAGCAGATGGTGAAGAACATTTTTATTGTCTGAGTGCAATTACACAGCAGGCAACAGAGCATAAATAAAATGGAACTTGTTTTGCCTCAGTTTGTGTACGTCCTTGAATAGTTCCTCTAATTTTGCATGAGCTCCATTCCCTCTATGGAGGTAGGAAAAATCTTCTTGTGGCTTATTCAAACTGTGTCTTTTTTTTTTTTTCCTTTTTCTTGTTCTAAATATTTCCCTTTTTTAATTGATTTTGATTTAAGCAGCATGTTTTTGCTTGCTTTCAGACAATACAGACAGAGATTTGAAGAAGTATGGCAAAAGAAAACATGGTGGGATAGCTGTTATGTCAGATTTCAAGGCTGAACCCAAACAGAACCACAACCAGAGCTAAGCAGAAATAACAAACTTTACTGAAATTGTGCACGAGCAGGAAACCCCTCAGAGACGATACGGGTTGGAGAACCACCTGCGTGGTGAGAAGGACCAGTTTGTACAGACCAAGTAGTAAGACAATAGTCTCTGATATTTTGTAACAATACCTTGTCTACATCTTGTTTTGCAGAAGAAGAGTTCAACAGGAGCAGCATATCGAGTGATGACATCACCTGCCAGTGGAGGATTCCAGATGATGAAAATAGCACTTACACCATCTGCGGACATGCCACTAGCAATACATTTTAATAACAGCTGGTGTCATCTAGAACACATTGTTTTTTTTAATTAATCCCTCATGGAGAAATTCGGCTCTGCATTTAATCTAACCTTTAACTATCCTCAGCAGAGGGCAGCCGGGGTTCAGTATTTTTCCCAAGGATACTTCGACACGTAGCCTTCTGCCAGGACTCAGAATCAAGCTCCAGTCTTCCAATCAGAGGATGACCCTTCCCGATAGACTGCGGCCGCCCTGGGGCAGTGGCGGGTTCAGTATCTTGCCTGAGGATACTTCGACACGTAGCCTGCCGGCACCGGCAATCGAACATGTGGTCCTCCGAATGAGAGGCGATCTCCCTCCTGCTAGACTATACAGTCACCCGCACAGACTATAGTTGCCTGTTAGGGGTGTAACGGTTTGCGGGTATGTGTTGAACCGTTCGGTTCGGTCCACTTGCGTACCATTTCAGTGTATTTTTTTCATAAATCTCTTACTAGTGTGATATAAAGCGCAGCGGAATAAGTTTCCAGGCAAGTTTCCGCACGGACGCTGTATTGCGTGACGCACAGCAGAGCCAAACAAACACAGTGTAGATGTTTACTGATCTGATTACAGCTAGTTAACAGGCTTGTTTTGCGCGCGGAGTGTCTTCAGTGGCAGAATGGACGTTTGTTGTTGTTGAGCACCGGACTCCCACGTGAGGTTTTTTTTTCTTTAGCAGACATCATGGCTGATGTAAATAAGAAGCCAGAGCTTGAACACCCTCCTTTATCTATAAGGTCTCCTGTTTGGGAAGTTAAGCTGTATTCTATTTTTTTTCCTATTTTCATGTTTTTTTTTATTTTTTAATGTTTAATTTTTATAAGAAAATGTATAAACTGTTGTTTGCAAAAGTTGAAAATTAAACAAAAAGCAATTTTTATGTTTTGTGGGTTTTTTTTTACTTACTGTACCGAAAATGAACCAAACCGTGACCTCAAAACCGAGATACGTGTGAACTGTTACACCCCTATTGCCTGCATATTATAAAATGTCATCGCTGCAGCCCAGATATTGAACTGGAGCTGTAAGTTTTCATCCATATTATTTATCAAGGTAGTACACCAGTTGTATTTTAGTGGCAGTTTACATTTACCATCAGCTAGAACTAACTCTCCATATGACCTAATTGGCTCACCTATTGCTAAACAAACTGGATGTGATTCTTGAACAGAGCTGCAGACAGGGTGTGGTACTGGATCTCACTGCAAAGATTGGTGCCAACTTGGAGAAGTTGCAGGCTTGACTTGGTGAGGAGAAATAAAAGAATGATTGGCCTGAACAATGTGATTCAGTCTGATACGACTGTTTTGGATTCACCACTGAGAAGGACCAGAAAGACTCTAGGCTGTCTGAAATTCCACGGCCTGCCCTAATCTGTCTTATGTTATTTTGGCTAGACCGCGCAATCATATTCCCCTGGAAGTTTGTGTATATAAGGCACTCTCTTTGGCTCAGAGACACGGAAACAGGCAGACAGCAGCTGAACAACAGCCAGTTTGCATTCAGGAAACCAAACTGTAATTCAAACAGTAAGGTTGTGGTCTTATTAAGCTATTGTGTATTTTGCTGCATAGTGGGACGGTGGTTACCATGTTGAAAATACTCCAAGCCCAAAGTGTCAACCCCCCTCTATCCTTCTAGATTTGCATTATTATAATGACTACAGCCAAAATATCGCAAGCATTCACACAAAACAATACAGTATATGAATCTATAGGAGCAATGACAGCAAAACCCTTTGATGCAAAGATCAAATAAAAGTGATTGATTTTAGCTCAATTTCAGCCCCCATTGAACCCAGAGAGAGCAAACAGCCATTTTTGTGTGACATCAGCAAGAGAACTGCAGTGCAAGGGCTAAGCATTTACTGCTATTCATAGGCTAGCACTTTTCTCCCTTTATTTGTGAACATGGATAGATTTGCAGAGAGTTCTGGTTCCAGTGCTGAGCCTTTTTTTGAGGCATGAGGAGCCAGAATTCGACTCTGGATGTTTGGTGGTGATAAATCCTATACTGTAGCCACAGTTGTCCTGAGGCTGGATTTGGAACACGCTCCACCATTAGTGACCTCTGCTCTAGTCCCCACAATACTGCTTACACCACCATCTACTGATCAAGAAGTGTATTGTACAAGTGGTGTAGTCCAGGGTATATGCTGGTATACGGCATATACCTACTTATTTTTCAGTCAGCATCACGTATACCCACTTCTAAATCCCCCTTTATTCAGCAATATCTGTGAGCCAGATTACCCACTTTTTCCTCAAGGATGGTGAAGCCATGAAAATATCGCTAGTACGGTACTAGCGATAAATACATTTTCCTTTCTTCCAGGCTGCTTGTGTGACCAGTAGTAACTACAAACGGCTCCTAATCAAGTCAGGATCAATTTATAATAGTGAGCAAGTAGAATGACAAATTTTTGGGTAAAGTAAATCATAGTCTAACATGTCACTGTTTCTAAAACAGGGCTTTTTTTCTAGACTACTTTTTTTTAAAGGTAAAAACTGAGAGTATACACACTTCTCCAGGGACCACTACATCACTGTATTGTACCCATAACTTGTTAAAAAAACAGACATTAGTAATTCCACAAAAAATAGAGGGGGTGTCTGTTTCCATATAAACTATAAATGTAGCATTTATACGGAAGGTTTCAAGGCACCCTTATAAATAACATAAGAACAGTGTTTTTCAAGTATGCCTCAAGTTGCTCTTACTAACTTCCCAAAACTACTTTAGGAAACTATGCCTCCATTCAAAATGTCTACAAACTCCCGATTTCGTAGGAAATGGGACATTTGTACAAATTAATCTTTCATAAGAACTTTTGTAGCTTAAACTGTTTGATAAAAGATCACAATGATTTGTTTGACTGTCTTAATAAGTTTAAAGGACATGCGAATGTTCACTCTCAGATATGATAAATGTAACATGAGCATTGTGCGTCTAGATAAATGGCCAGTAAAATTATAAAGAAAAGGTTGAAGATAATTTAATGGCTAGACAATAGTTAATAAAAAATGTGTAATTAAAAACTGTTCTACAGCCATATGATGATGTTAATCCATACCACAATCAGTAAGCAGAATCAAGAGTCAAGGTGGGAGAAGGATGAAACAACTATGTGGCATTTGATTCTATGTAATTAATAATGAAAGCTGGTTGCTGTCTTTGGTGAATGGATAGTCATCTGATGCAAACACAAAAACCCAAGCAGCACTGACTCTCTAGTAAAAATAGACCTTGGTAAAACATAACTAAATAGGCTTTAGTTCAAGTAATCACACTAACTTAAGCTTTTTTTGTTCTGAAAAACATAAAGTAAATATCACATCATGGAAGATCCAACAAACTAAATAAAAATGTGTCATGACCCTTATCTGTCTTTTAATGAGCCATAGATGTGACAGAGAGGTCAAGATAGAGATGAGAAAGCGTCTAAGTGGGCGGTTCTGGTAATGCAAAAGCACTGGAGCAATGAAATAATGATGAGCGTGAACAGAGACTAGCTTGAGTTACATCCTGTGCAGTCTAAATGAATTGGTTCATCTACAGTGAAGGTAAAAGGAACTGAGGTGCACTTCTTTACCATCTGATTAAGCAGAAGAACTGCAAGTATTCACGGTAAGTGAATTAACTTCAGATGTTTTGATTATAGATTTAACTTGCCTTTAACTGGGAGGTATTGTTGCTAGTTTATCCTTATAAATGTGTTCTTTTAAGACACGAGTCTTCCGGCAGGGTCGTAATGTGGTGTATCGTAAATGACTCAATCTTTGTAACATAAGAAATTATGATAAATAAGAACAATAAAGTTTGTTTAATTTACAGAAGTAGTCAAGACAAATGCTGCAAAAATCAGAGTTAATAATTTAGTAATAGTAGTAGTAGTAGTAGTTTATATGAACACTATAACGAACAAAAATTAAAATAATAAAAAAAGTGACATGCGCATAAATAACAAGTACATGTAGATTACTCAGTCATTTCTAATGAATAGAACTAGAACAAAACACACTATTAAATGTTCAAAAGGCAGTAGGAAGAAGCAAAGCTTATTTTGATCCTACTCCTCTTTTACATCATTCATATATATTATCATTCCACAATAGACAATAACACGTGTTCCATAAGACGGTCATTAAAGAATGAACAATCACATCCTTAGTTTCAAAACACAACTTATTAGTTCATTTTATGATACGTATCTAGAAAATAATGTTTGTATATTTTTTTAAAATTACATATATTTGCACAGTTCTTAAGCTTCATTATGTTAATTTAATATAATGTTATTATTTTTGACATAATAAATTCATTGTGTAATTTCAGCTGCCTCTGCTGAAATAACTCAAATGTTTAAAGGTGTTTGTTTGTCCTACAAACAGGACAGAGAGGATGAGCAGGATTGTTCACTGTCTGAATTCACTACAAGTTCAAGTAAGGATGACGTCAATGACGGCTGAGTAGAGCCTGGAGTACAGCCTGAGTTCTGAGTAGAAACTTAAGAACTGTGACACTGACATACAATCCAGGTGAGCCTATCTTGTCTGATTTAAGAAAAAAAAACTAATAATAAATTATAAATGTATTTAATTAATTCTGTGTAATGATGCTGTTCCTCCCCATTTTCATCTGTGGGTGGATGGACTCTCAAACAAGGCACTGAAATCCAATCGTGTGTGTATAGCTCTGGATAAAGGTTGTAGGCAAACATTTTTCATTGAGTTGAGGTCTTTGCACAGCTTGAGCGACCATTTACCTCTCAATGGCTTATTCAGGTTAATGTTGTATTGGAATTAGGGAGAAATAACCAGGCAAGACTTTTTTCAAGGGAGTTGGATGTTCTGTAGAACTGTTGCCTTGCAGTGAGAAGGTCCTGGGTTCGGGCTGGGGCCTTTCTGCATAGAGTTCGCATGCTTGGGTTTTGTCCGGGGACTCCGGTTTCCTCTCACAGGAACATGCAGGGGTTAATTGGTGACTCTAAACTGTCCCTAGGTGTGAGTGTTTGTGTGAGTGGTTGTTTGTCTCTGTGTGGCCTTGTGATGGACCGGCGATCTGTCCAGGGTGTCCCCCGCCTCTGACCCAAAGACCGCTGGAGATAGACACCAGCTCCCTGCGACCCTGAACAGGAAGAAGCAGGTTTAGGAAATGGATGAATCAATATTCTGTGTGTATTGTTTACGCTTCCTCCCACAAACCAAAAATATACATGACTGGAAAATATGGCAATTTAAATTTGCAACATGTAAGAATTAGACCTTGTCATCATTAAGTTACATGGATTTACACTTTTTGATCTCATCATCTGTTCACTTAATAAACTGACTGAATTTTTATTTTCTTTAACCTTCCAAAATCAGTTGGACTGTTCAGAGAGAAGTTGTTTAGGCTCAAAAGAAATGACTCGAATGGACACCTCTCCTTCCCGAGGCACTGAAAACTCCTGGATGGAAGAAAGAAGGAGCAGAGACACTTCCCGCCGTGCCTCAGGTGTGTAAAATACATATTCAGCTACAGCTCAGGGAGGAAGGAAGAGCCGTTATCTACTAATGTGAAGGTTGAAGGTTTGACACCCTTTCTCACCCCACATGTTGAAGTGTCTTTGGGTAAGACACTAAACCCCATGTAGCCCACCAATGTACAACGTGAAGTGCACAAGTGTGTGAATGGGTGATCACAACTTGAAGTGTAAATACAATTTTAGTAGTCAGTAAGACTCTAGACAGCTCTATATGCATGGTATTTATGCCATAATTTTGTGTACAGTGCATAAAGCAACAATCACAACCTTGTTTGTTTTCAGAGTCTAGAGGAGATGGGAGGAAGGTAAATGGCTACTTCTCTCCAGACAGAAGACGTGATGGTGCTCTACAGAGGGAAGAGGACAACAAACAAACCTTTCGTTACTATGAGAAAGGTCATCCACTCCCAAACAACTATGTTCCTGAACCCAAAGCCTGCGTTCCTTACAGAAATGTCAGTCTTGGACTGCCCTCCCAAAGACGAAACCCAGAGACATACATGCAGGCAACTTGGAGAAGTGAATCCCCACAAAGATACACGTACCATTCCAATTTTAGACGAGGTGCTGACTCACAGAGGAACTCCCCAACACGTCATAGTTCAGTGAGTCCAGACCGTTACCGGCTGACTGAATCACCTGTGAGACCTCGAAGAGGGAGTTCTTTCTGTAGAAGTCAGGCTCAGTCTCATTCCTCATCTCATGACTCTCTTCAGCTTCCATCTCAAGGTCCTTCATGTCACACATCAGGCAGGTCCAGTCCTTCCCGTAGGAGGGGGTCCATAACTTCTCGTACCACCTCACCCACTAGGTCCACTCCTTCTCATAGGTGCACAGACTCTTTACTACTACCAAGTGGTGAATATGAACATCAGCAAGGTTCCTGCCGGAAATCCAGAAGTCCGTCACAAGCTTCAAACAAACACAGTTTGGATTCTGAGAAACTGTGCAGAAATCTTGAGTCTATCTCTCGTCATGGCACCTCTGCCTTGAGACAAAATTCATATGAAGCATCTCAAACATCACCTAGAACCAGAACAGCTTTTAGTAGTTTGGCCAACACTCAAACCCACAACAGTGGTGAGATTTCACCATCCAGGAACGGTTACAGTCCTCACAGCCACACCTCACCACGAGAGACTGACTCCAAGGACAGTCGACTAAGCCGTTCTCCAGTCTTGTACCAGGACTCTTCAAACTCTTTAGTCAGTCCCCCACCATCACATGATTCCTCCTCCTCAAGGCAGAGAGCAGACGCTCAGAGTCTTGGTGGATCACTTTCACATGTTGCAGTAACAAACACTGATGAGACCAATGAGGGGAATTGTGGCAGAAGCAAAAGTAATGTGAGACGAGGCATGGAGGCCTTGCTGATCTCTGAACCAAAAAAGGCTCCAGTAGACCCTGAGGAGGTAATTTTTCTTGGAAAAACAACGTTTTAACATAAATAAAACATACTGCAAAGGCAGGCTTTTCTAAAGCATATGTTTGAATCAAGCAGGTAGAACTTGACAAATATGGCAAAATCGAACTTTGTAAGAAGGATTACACTATAGAGAAAAGTCTGTAATGACCATAATCTGACAAGAAAAAACAGATGAAATGAGAGTACAGCATAACGTAGAGGTGGTAAACAACCAACACAGAGTCAGCGTGAGGAGTGAACAGAATACAAGCTCACCACAGTAACAAGAGAACAGGTTCAGAATAATTTCTCATCAGAAATTCACACTGAACCACAAAATAAGAAACATTCTCATTCACTTTAATGAGAAATTGTGTCTAAACCTTTGATTGTTTGTTATTTTGACTTTTGACTGGTATTGTATACCTGTTAAGTCCTATACAAGGAGTTTCCTGTTTAAATTTAGTGCAGTTTTGATGAAGCATGTGGACGTTACAGCAACATTTAGTGTCATGGCAAGATATCAAATTTCACCGTGCCACCATGACCACAGCTTTTGTGTCATTGTTGTTTACACTATGCAACACTCTCAATGCACTCTCAATGTACAGTGGGGCAAAAAAGTATTTAGTCAGCCACCAATTGTGTAAGTTCTCCCACTTAAAAAGATCAGAGAGGCCTGTAATTTTCATCATAGGTATACCTCAACTATGAGAGACAAAATGAGGAAAAAAAATCCAGAAAATCACATTGTCTGATTTTTAAAGAATTTATTTGCAAATTATGGTGGAAAATAAGTATTTGGTCAATAACAAAAGTTAATCTCAATACTTTGTTATATAGCCTTTGTTGGCAATGACAGAGGTCAAACGTTTTCTGTAAGTCTTCACAAGGTTTTCACACACTGTTGCTGGTATTTTGGCCCATTCCTCCATGCAGATCTCCTCTAGAGCAGTGATGTTTTGGGGCTGACGCTGGGCAACACGGACTTTCAACTCCCTCCAGAGATTTTCTATGGGGTTGAGATCTGGAGACTGGCTAGGCCACTCCAGGACCTTGAAATGCTTCTTACGAAGCCACTCCTTCGTTGCCCGGGCGGTGTGTTTGGGATCATTGTCATGCTGAAAGACCCAGCCACGTCTCATTTTCAATGCCCTTGCTGATGGAAGGAGGTTTTCACTCAAAATCTTACGATACATGGCCCCATTCATTCTTTCCTTTACACGGATCAGTCGTCCTGGTCCCCTTGCAGAAAAACAGCCCCAAAGCATGATGTTTCCACCCCCATGCTTTACAGTAGGTATGGTGTTCTTTGGATCCAACTCAGCATTCTTTCCCCTCCAAACACGACAAGTTGAGTTTCTACCAAAAAGTTCTATTTTGGTTTCATCTGACCATATGATGTTCTCCCAATCCTCTTCTGGATCATCCAAATGCTCTCTAGCAAACCGCAGACGGGCCTGGACGTGTCCTGGCTTCAGCAGGGGGACACGTCTGGCACTGCAGGATTTGAGTCCCTGGCGGCGTAGTGTGTTACTGATGGTAGCCTTTGTTACTTTGGTCCCAGCTCTCTGCAGGTCATTCACTAGGTCCCTCCGTGTGGTTCTGGGATTTTTGCTCACCGTTCTTGTGATCATTTTGACCCCACGGGGTGAGATCTTGCGTGGAGCCCAAGATCGAGGGAGATTATCAGTGGTCTTGTATGTCTTCCATTTTCTAATAATTGCTCCCACAGTTGATTTCTTCACACCAAGCTGCTTACCTATTGCAGATTCAGTCTTCCCAGCCTGGTGAAGGTCTACAATTTTGTTTCTGGTGTCCTTTGACAGCTCTTTGGTCTTGGCCATAGTGGAGTTTGGAGCGTGACTGTTTGAGGTTGTGGACAGGTGTCTTTTATACTGATAACAAGTTCACACAGGTGCCATTAATACAGGTAACGAGTGGAGGACCGAGGAGCCTCTTAAAGAAGTTACAGGTCTGTGAAAGCCAGAAATCTTACTTGTTTGTAGGTGACCAAATACTTATTTTCCACCATAATTTGCAAATAAATTCTTTAAAAATCAGACAATGTGATTTTCTGGATTTTTTTTCCTCATTTTGTCTCTCATAGTTGAGGTATACCTATGATGAAAATTACAGGCCTCTCTGATCTTTTTAAGTGGGAGAACTTACACAATTGGTGGCTGACTAAATACTTGTTTGCCCCACTGTAAGTCGCTTTGGATAAAAGCGTCTGCTAAATGACAGTAGTAGTAGTAGTAGTAACACACATATCCCATTTGTAGTCTGTTTCATGTTCCTTTGTCTTAACATTACAGAAATAAAACAAGCTACTTCTTGTAATTAGTGTGTGGGCCAATATAGTGGCAGATTGTTGACATGTAGGATTGTTAAGGACCATATCAGTTTTGGATTAGATCTAATAAATTATGTAGGAGTTATAACAGTTCTTTTTTGTAGTGTGAAGGCAGAGGTGAAGTCATGCCCACATCATTGAAGCTATGTAAACGTCTTTGATACTATGTTTAAATCCTCCAAGCCTTAAGACTGTACTGACATAGATTTTTCATGCTTGTCCTGTCCTGATATGTTTGGCAGACAGAACTGAGGGTCTGGGTACCTTATTATGTCAGTACAGATTTACTCTACAACAGGTGTAGTTAATTACTCCGTCTGTTGTATAGCATACTTTATTTAAGTTTAGGGCACAAATGACTGTATCTGGTTTTGGAGGCAGAGTGGACCGACATAGAGACAAAGACATTAGAAAAACAACATTATGGTAATAGGGTTGGTTGGTTGGTTGGTTGGTTGGTTGGTTGGGGGTGATGGAACATAGAGACAACAAAAACAGACCAAAATTAACACAACACAAAACAGTCCAAATAGCAATCATAAGGATATTGTATACTATAACTCAAAGAGTTTTTGAAACAAAAATATATTTGCTCATGCGTATGTGTTCATGTAGATGTGTTAGTGTGTGTTTAAGTGTGTGCGGGGGCTTTGTATGTATCAGTGTGTGTAGATTTGAGTCTCTGCGTGCACCAGCATGTCTAAGCACATGCCTGTTTGTGTGTCCATGTTTATAAGTGTTTATATGTGTATGTGTAAGTGTGTGTTTGTGTTTATCACGGGATAACTGCACAGAAAAGGTAGTGTGGTTTTAAGCAACCACCAGCCTGGGCCAAAGGACACTAGAGCATCTGGGGTCTGAGCATCAGGGAGTACAGCAGTCCCAAGCAGACCAGCAACCATCAGCACACACAGAAAGCAGCCACAGGCTCAATGCAGAGGGGGTGTCTGCAAGAGAACAGAGTAGTTAATGCCCCCAGCAGGAGGGTGCCCCAAGAGAAGACAGCTTTCAGTGACCTCAGGGCCCAGGGGTCAGCCCTACCCCTGACTAGGCACCCACCGGTGCAAGAGAATTCAGCCCTGCCACTCCTACCACCAGTGTGGCAGGCACAGACCTGCAGCCCCACTCTGACACCCCACACTGTGGTAACTACAAGGGAGGAGCATGATGGAGTGCCACAGAGAGGCAGACCAGGAAGGAGAACAGGGTAGGAGCCCCCATCCACTTAATGAGCAACCCCAAGAGTCACAGGCAGTCCAAGCCATCCAAGAACCCAGACGGCTGGCAAGGAGCCCACAGCACTACAACAGCAGCCAGGTCCCCACATGGCCCGCACCAAAACTGTGATGAGCCGTATCCACGCCGGGACAGCCAGCAGCATCCTTCAGAGCACCTGGAAGCAACACACAGCCACACCCAGCTGGTGTAGAACCTGCTGCAGAGGGTGCAGGGGTGGGGCCTCCAACAACCCCTCTCACCTGTGCTTGAATCTGTGTGTGCAGTAATGGTGGGTAATGATGTATGTGACACTAGTGCATTAAGATGACAGTCCAGGTGGGGACACCCTACTACTGGCTGACAGAAGAATTCTCCACCCCACCACCCCCCCTCCCCACAGTTGCTACCCTTGGCCAACCACGTCTATAATGTGAGTAAAACTGAGGGACAAGATTAGGGCGGGAGTAGGTGGATGTGAAGGAGGCAGCCCCCACATGGCCCTCTCCCCCACCACCAAGTCCCATCACCCTAAATTTCTAGTGCAATGCCTGGTGCAGTGTGTGCCTCAACCCCCCCAGCCACCGACCCAGTACCGGACACCCAGATCTGTCCAAATCCCCAGAGGTAGTACGACTCCACTAAGGGTACCCACCCCCTGAGATGCCCTTCCTGCAGCATCAGGAAGGGAAAAACGACAGCCAGCCAGACCCCTCCCTGGTAGATGCAGAAACCCAACCATGGGCAGGTCTAGTAGACGTCGCAAACTCAGCCAGGCCACCTTCCCCCCTACACTGTCCAGCACATCACATCCCAGGTTCCTCAACCCATTACCCTTCAGGGCCCAGCTCACACCAGTAGTCAGACACCTCTCACAAACGCCCTAAACATCAGACCCACGGCACCCCCACAGCATTGCCAAAGTGCCCGTCCCCGAGGAAACCAGAACCCCACAGTGCCTAGACCGTGCGCCCCAGTGCTAGGACATAGTTTGATAATGACCCTTGAAAGTCTTTAGGAGTAGTTTGTTCAAATACAATACTCTTGCTAGAAACAACACCAAATGTAATGTTAAACCTTTATGAATCAAAAATTTAAGGTGGCGATGACCATGGAGGACTACATAGTGCTGGCTGATGTACCGAAGATTCAAGTGGAGGCAGAAGAGGAGTTTCATGGATTTAGACAGAGAAACGAGAGTCCGAGCCCCTGCAGGGAGCAAAGAATCAGGACAAACAGGTTTGGGATATAAGACATTTAAATTTTCTTTGCATCTGCTGCTGGAGGATAGAAGTACATATGATAATATTTGGGGGCTGGTTTAGATAAGATGTTCATGGCATCTCTGAAATTTGTATTGCAATAATTTAGCAGGTTAAAAATATGTAAGTGAAATTATAGTTAGCTCTAAATGTGTCTGTCTCTGAAGGTATCACAATGAACCAGACATCTACAGTCCAAGGGTCAAGCTAGATGAGAGGAGAAGGGGCAGAGAGAGGGGGAGAGACAGACGAGAAAAATGTCGAGATTCTGACGCTGGACAATCATCTCGTAGACAGTCAGCTGCAACTGTTCATACACATGTAAGATCAATAAACAGCTGGCGATTTCTTGATAAATGTTAATGGAGATAATACAATCTGTTTGTTTTTCCACTGAAGATTTCTGATGATCAGAATGGAAAACACAGATCTTTAAAGGTGCGGGAGCGAGCTCATCCTGAGCGCTCACAGACACAGGTGAGCATTCTTTCATTACATTCTATAAATCACACGAGTATTTTAAGGAAGATGGGTCATTGCTGCTTTTATTTTCATGCACCTTGTTTTTGACTTCTCTCCAAACATGAGACTGTGCTCACATTCAAGCTGCTTGTAGGGAAGAAGCCATTTATTAACACTATGTTTAGAGTAGCTACAGATGACTTATCATCTTTATTAATAGAATCAAAGATATTTTGCAAAAAGTTTTGTTTAAAGTCTTCTGCTGTGCAAATATTGCTTTGTCAAACTGCTGAGCCAATGTGTAACAGATGAACAAAAAACATTTCCTTTTTGAATGTGATGATTTTTACGACACTCACAAACCCACAAACAGCGTTTCAGTCTATGATGACGGGAGATATGTGCGAACACACTGTATTACTTCCTCTCTCTGTTTCACGACAGGCATTTCTTCACCTTTAAATACTGTTTCTTTTCTTTACCTCACTTTACTAATGGTGGACAAAATGATCAACGGTGAGTATTTTATTTTACATCTAAAAGCTCTAATAACATCTAAGTGCTTTCAAGTGCTACTAGTTGCTCAGTTTGCTGCTGTTTTGAGGACCATCACAATTTGCAGGAACTGCACACTTTTTCATTCTACAAGCTGTTTTCCAGCTTCAGTCATATACAACTGTTTTCCCTACCTATATGCATGCTCAGATGTTATACCAGTAAGATGTGTTTTCTTGACAGTTTCCGCTTTCTTTAGTTTCACATTCAAATGTGAGTAAAAACCACAGCAGAATGCTTTCTAACCACTTGGCTTTAATACTTGAACTTTAGATTGTATTAGTCAAAGGGGTGGATGTCGAGACTGGATGAACAAGGCAAGGTAAATTACTGTTTTGCTTTGTTTAATTTCGTGTTAATTCTCTGACATATTTAGAAATAAGTGACTAGTTTCTGTTGTTGTTCCAGTCTGAAAGTCTAAACCCAAATAACACCAGACACTATTCAGCAGTTTAGATACAAATGTCTTGGCAACACAATTTATGGTCACATCCTCTTGGTCACATGCTTTTTTAAATATATATATATATATATATATATATATATATATATATATATATATATATATATATATATATATATATATATATAAATTATCTTCCATTGCAGCTAAATGTCTTAAAACAAAATTACTTCCACTAAATGTTACTTAAAGGTACAGTATGTAAGAATTTTACAGTGAAATACTCACAACAGTCTAATGTCCCAACGATGTTGAAAATAAAGTCACATTGTAACAGATCTCGATCTGAGTCAGCTGGGTGGTCGCTAGTTTCTGTAATTTTAAAAACACTGGTCCTGACAGGAATCATTATTTACACGTCCAGACTTCCTGGTTCCATAACGAATCACATGTGAGTCTGCAAGGCTGCCAAGTCTTCAACACAAGCAGCTGTAATTCCACAACGAGCATCAGCAAAAAGTAATAGTGCTCATTTCTCTGCACTGGCTTCAAGTTGCAGCACGCATCAAATACAAAGCTCTGCTTCTGGCTTACCAGACTCTAACACACACAGCTCCTACTTACCTTCACTCCTTCATCCAAACCTACATTCCCACGCGTCAGCTACGCTCAGCCGCTGAAAGACGCCTAGCGCTTCCACCACAACGTGGCATGAGATCATGTTCCAAACTCTTCTCCTCTGTTATCCCCCGATGGTGGAATGACCTACCAAACTCGGTCCGATCCTCAGAGTCGGCACCTACTTTTAAGAGCAGACTTAAGACTCACCTCTTTAAAGAACACTTTCAGTCTTAATGAGGAATTGATTTATGATTTATGATAGCGATTTGGGAGTTTATCTCTACAAAAAAAAAAAATTGATACACTTGATGTATCAGCGTCGGAATTAAACTGGACTCCAAACAGTCCGCCTCCTTATATTGTTTCCTTCTCTTTGATTTCTTGCTTGTATGTTCTCTCAATGTAAGTCGCTTTGGATAAAAGCGTCTGCTAAATGACAGTAGTAGTAGTAGTAGTAGTAGTAGTAGTAGTAATAAACCACCACATCCTTTCAACTGAGCAGCTGAGCTGCACGTGATGGGGTGTTGAAATGCACTTAGGAAAATTCAACGCTGAGGTCTTCAGATATTCCCAAAAATTGAACAAATACAAGAGAAACTAAATGTGGATCAACATTAGAACTGGCAACCCAACAGAAAAATCAAGCGGGGGGTGAGTGGCTGAGAACTGACTTTTTTTTTTTTACATGAACTGCAGGACTCGGATTTGACAACAAGGTCTAATTCTTACATACTGTAGCTTTGACCGTCAACATAAAGTATCCACAAAGGATTTTACATATCTGTCTTTATTTTGTAAATTTGATTTCTATGTTTCTGTATTGTTCCGCAGTGGAGGAAACACTGGTTTGTTCTTGCTGATAATTTGCTGAAGTACTACAGAGACTCTGAGGCTGAGGAGGTATAAACTGTCTTTGACACAAAGCCCTCTTCTCTCTGCTTTCACATTCAATAATCATCGTTGGTTTCACACAGTTTGGTTTTCTTGTTATGACACCGCAGCATTATTTCACCAGGTTTGACTAAATTTGAGCTCTTTTCTAATCCTGCAGTCAGACGATTTGGACGGTGCAATCGATCTGACATCCTGTGTGAACGTGTCAGACTGTGATGTAGATAAAAACTATGGACTTCAGATACAGGTTTGTATTTTGTTTTGCTCGTGTTTTAAAACACACAGACAGATCAATGAACAGTCGATCAGACAATCCACTTCCTCTCATGTTCACAGAAAACTGTTTCCTGTTTAACTCTCTGTGTGTGTCTCTCTTTTGATCTCCTCCAGACAAGAAGTGCAGTGTTCACTTTTTCTGCTATAACATCCAGAATTCAGAGGAACTGGGTAAAGTTACTAAAAAAGGCAATCCAGATTAACAGAAAGTAAGTTTGACATCAGTGACTTACACTCAGAGTCAAATAAAAGTCATATTTGAAACAAATATGTTGAGTTTGTTAAACATTCTCTGGGACATCTACCTTTACACTAGCCTGACCAATCAGATCCTCCTGCATTATGTTAAAATGCAGAAGGGTCTGACACCAGAACCGCACCCAATCATTTCCACCTCAAATTTTATGACGGACCAATTACATATCACCTTTGTTGTGCGTCATCCGGAAAACACGGAACTAGCGTTTTCCACCCAGAGCACAACATTCAACATGGCGGACTCTGCTGTAGAAGAAGTGTTTACTTCTGCGCTTGTTTGGGGCGGTCAAATACCTGAACCGAGTGTGCAATGACACCTCGTATTCACAAGTTTTTGACACAAAAGTGACAACTGTCATTAATATTCGTCTTTTCTCCTCCATTAAACATGGCTAGCTACCATTATGGCTTCGCTCGCTAAACCTTTTGTTTTCGTTCTGCCTCGTGTGTATCCGCTTTAGCATCACATATGTTGCGTCACTTCCTGGTTTCTGTGATTGGTTCTCTCTCAACTGGCTAAGCCCGCCTTCGAAATTGAGAGACAGCGGTTCAGCTCCAGGCCCTCACGAATTTGTAAAGTAATCTGTCAAAGACGTGAGGGCCTGGTTGATCAGGTAACCTTTACACATATAGTCTTGTCTTAATCTGTAGGGTTTACTGTTGAGTGGATCCTTACTTTGCAATTATGACAGCTTCAACTCTTTTAGGACGCATTTCCACAAAATAGATGAGTGGGTTTATTAAAGTTATTAAATATTTCTGAAGAAGCACATTTGTGTGGTCAAGCACTGATGTTGGACAAGAAGGCCTGGTTCAGAGTCTTTGCTATAATTAATCTCAAAGATGTTCTGTTGGGTTGAGGTCTGAACTCTGTGCAGGAGAGTCAAGTTCCAGCACACCAAAGTCCCGTGTCCATGTGTCTGTGTCTTTATGGACCTGCTTTTAGCTCTGGTTCATGTTGGCACATAAAGAGTTCTCCTCAAATTGCTCCCACAAAGGAAATAAAGTAGAGATGCAACAATACCACTTTTTTCATACTGATACGACACCAATATTTGGATCAGAGTACTTGCCAATACAGAGTACCAATGCCAATACTTCTACAACACAAAAAAAATGCAATAAATTGAAAGACAGGTTTTATTTTCTTCTTTGCTTGTTACAACAAATGATGGTGAACTCGATCAAAAAAAATGTAATAAAAATTGACCAAAAAAATAGAATTTCAAGTGAAAAATACGCATTTCTGTTAAATTATTGCAGAGTTTCCACATTTTAAGTATCAGTTCATGCTATCGGTTAACTAACCATACAGAGACAAGTACATTAGAATGTATCAGCCCTGATACCCACTACCAGTGTCGGTATCAGTGCATCACTAAAATAAAGGAACATAAATTTAAACAATGTTGGAAATAACAACCCCAGTTAGAAGGAGAACAAGGAGATGATGAAAAGTCCAAAGGAACACAGTGAGGTCAAGTGAAGATGGAGTTTTTAGCTAAAAATCCAAAATTTGGAGTCAAATCAAAACAAAACACTTAAAATATAAGAATCTGTTTATACTTTCTTGAGACAATTTGGCATAATGGTGCGTTCACACGAGCCGCTTTGTCAACGTCAAGCAACGTTCTAACGCTTCAAGTATGACGCTTGAAAGTTGAAGCTTGTAACACTTGACCGTTAAAAATAGCGCGTAGGTGGAGCTTCCTTTGTTATTGGATGTTTTGAGCTATGGCGGGTCATATATGCCCCTTTTCCACCGACAAATCAGCACGGGGCGCTTGAGAGCGCTACAGTATAGCGCGGATCAACTCGCTTGAGGCGGTGGAAACATAAAGCGGACGTAAGTGAGGATAGGGGCGTGCCCATCTGGCTATGAAAAGTGCCGCGCAAAAGTCTTTTTCCGCGACGTCACAGCGCGTGAAACAACAACAACAATGGCGGATATACGTGTGTTTTTGTACTTTGCGCTCTGTCTGTGGTTCATTTTGGTTGGTTTGATTTTTGGTTCTTGTGGAGGAAGTCGCCATTGTCCAAAGTCAATTGTATTTTAAAATAAAATATCTGTATGGTTGCTGGGAGTTTTTTTAAAGCCTTTTGCGCTTCTATATCACACCACGTGGACACCACGCACTGCCGGGCCAATCAGGGGCTACCACTACGTAGGTAGTCGTGTCACTGGTAGCAGTTTACTGGACCAATCAGTAGACAGGTGGGCGTGTGGGCCCGCTTTGGACCGCTTCG